>WBZZ01004272.1:77500-107500 GCA_019918135.1 Paulinella micropora | reverse complement strand
TATATCGCGAAAGGTTGACATTGCAAAGGGATCGGCCAAGCGCGGCGGCAGTGATGATCATCGCTACAGAAGAAGCCGCCGCGACGAGGATCGCGATGAACATGATTATGTTTCAGAGTCAGAGTCTGAGGGTTCTCAGCGGCGCCATCCTCCCAGCGTTGAACGCAAACGAGCAAAAGACCGCCGCAGGTCAAGCCGAGATGGAGATGTCTCGCCTGAGGCTCGTTCCAAAAAGCAGCGAACTGAGCGACGTTGATTGCCTAACATGTTTTAAATTCCCCAAGATATAATATATAATCGTTTCTAAGTTAATATCTATTTCTATTCAATAAATATTTCTTTTCCCTTGAAATCAAGTCAGAATTATTAATATTTCAGTCAATATCATATATATATTATTTGCATCCACAGATGCGACGTGACTGTAATATTACTTTTGTGCTTCACAATCCGGAACACGTATGTTCCGGAAGTATGTGATCTATGTTTCAATATTTTCTTAGAATCAGCTATGATGTTTTGTTTCAATTTTACTAATAGTCAATTGTTGAGTGTGAAGTTTGGTAATAATATATTTTTATTGTGACACTGCGTTTGCGTAAAGTTTAACGTATTTTGCCACCGTTCCCGAATGTAACTGTCTCGCTAACGGTTACAAATTCAAAAATAATTTGAAAATTTATCAAAATAATTAAATAAGTGAATATATTATTTAGTTTTATTAATTAATATACTTTTAGTGTAACAGTGTTTGCGTAAAATTTTAATTTACTTTGCCACCGTTCAGTCACGAGAGTCACCAACTGTCTCACTAACGGTTATAAATTCAAATATAATTTGAATTTGAAATTCAAAAACATCAAATCATAATAAATAAATTATTATTTAGTTTTACTGCAAAAAAACATTAATTGAAGGTGTTTGGTAGCCGATGTGCATAAAAGTGTATGAAAGGTGTATGAAAGGTGTATGAAAGGTGTATGAAAGGTGTATGAAAGGTGTAAACTACCGTTAAGCAGTTTGAAAATTTGAAATAATTTCAAAACTTCAAAGGAAGTACTTCGAATATGTTTTCTAATAATAAAACAAAATTTTTTATTGAAAACAACACAACCTGTGCGCTCGAAAACTAACCAGAACGTTGATTAGTGTATTTTTGGTGTAAAATGAGATAACAGTCAAAAAACCGTTATAAGTAACGGAAAAAGTTGCGGATTTCATCCAAAAATATGAATTAAAACGCTTTAATATGAATTAATCTTTGATTTCGTCATGAAAAATATATATTTCAATGTATGAAAAAATCCTGAAGGTCAGCCTGCGGGTTGGCCCTTACTATATCCTGTCTCGACGAACCCTTACGAGGTGGAAGAATCCCCTGAGAAACCCGATGATAAATCTGGCTCCTCGTCAGGTTCCAGTTCTTCATCCAGCTCGTCAACTAGTTCGAGCTCATCGTCGTCAATGTTGGCCCCAGCTCAGCCACCAACGGCCCCAGCTCAGTCACCACCGGCCCCAGCTCCGCCACCGTTGGCCCCAGTTCAGTCGCCACCGGCCTTAGCTCAGCCACCACCGGCCCCGGCTCATCCACCAGCGGCCACTGGTCCCGGCTCATCGATCACACCGTTGCCGCAAGCAACTCGTGCCTACCCGGTCCGACCACAGTCTCCTTCTGGCTGCAAGCCAAGTGATAATAAGAAGCATGACGACGACGACGACAACTCGGGTGGCGGCGGACAAGGCCCCACCCCTTCGTCATCGTCAAGCAGTTCATCGTCCAGCAGTTCGTCGTCGATGCCGACGACAGCCCGGACAGCTGCGACTTTTCCTCCCCATTTAATTACACGACGTTCGCAACATCCTCCGAACAAGGACGACGAGATCGAACCTCATGGAGTCCGATTCGATCCTTTTTCAATCTTCCCTGGCATTTTGCCTTCGCGACATTAACCCACATTTTCGCGCAGACATCCGCTTCGACCTTCTTAAGAGGCTCAAAGTGTGGCATCATCATGGCTACATCAACTCGTACGCTCATGGCAACAGCAATGCAGCCACTGCAACGATCCACGGCAACACATTCCCTCGAGCAAAAGGTGGAATCTGGAAGAAGGTGAGCTTTCTAATCAATGAAGGCCAACGAACAGGTAATGCGATCCCACAACCTCAACCTGACTTCGATAACGGCGCCCGTGAACATGATTTCCAGATGGTGTCTTTGCTTTCCAAGCAGCGACCCGCCATGGACAAGTAAGCAATCATATTTGTTATATTATTTTACCACTTATATGGTCGTTTTCACGTCATAACATTTCATTTGACCTGATCATATCTATTACCTATTTACATATTTGCCTATCATATTTATTAATCAACACAATAATATTTGCATTATTCAATACCCGTTACCGGTTTACTAATATTGGGCCATACTGTACCATCACCATAAATTGTGGTCACACGACTCAGTGAAATATTTATGGTATTTATTGAGTCTAGTAAACTTGTGGTATAGAAATTAATATCGAATTCAACCATTGATTAAATTTCATTATCCTTCTGAAAACTTTGTACAAAGTACCTCAGCGCGAAACACTATTCAAGTTAACAACCGGCTTATGTCAACTGTTACACTTACTGTTTATGGAGCCTTGGACGCTCCGCGTTACCAACTGAAGATTCCCAAGTTCCCGAAGAAGCCTATCGACGAATTCGATTTATGTAAGTTCCAGATCTTCTCATTCCTACTTGGACTGGATGCAAGATACGTCTTATTCCTGCAAGACCCGGAGTCGCCCTACACGATACTGGAAATATCAACGATTTACTCATCGATGAGAAAGACACCCTCCCAACCCCTGGAACGGCCAAAGCTGCGACATCTGAACGCCCGTCAAGACTCAGCTCAAGAAAGGGTGCTAAGGGTACAACTCTATCTGTAAGATCTGATGAGGAGGAGGAGGAAGCTAGCTCGAGCAGCTCAAGCTCAACAAGCTCGACTGAAGCTGACGGTAAGACAACTACCTTCTCGACCCTCCCACCCGCCCCCACGGTCCCGACTACGCTAGCTGGCCTATTTACTGCAGCAGACTATGTGAAGGCACAGATACACGTCCGCTGCTTTCTCATAGAAGCCTGTCAAGAGTCAACAGCGTTACTCACCGTACAGCGAGCAGGAAATGATCCAGCACGCATCTGGTCTGCCCTATGCGAACGCTTCGGCAGTAAAGGCTCCGTCTCTGTAACTCGCCTACTGATGCAACTATTTGAAGACAAGATACGAAATGGGAAGCAACTACCGACATGGAGGGAGAAGCTTACCCAACGCTTCGAACGTCTACAGGCGCGTGGCGTGCCCTTACCCGACGAGTTCCAAGTTGTGTTCCTGCTCTTCAAGATCAAAGAGTGTTCTACTCTCACCCTGGGCGACGTAGGGGGTACAATGTATTGGTCTAGGTCTGATAGTGACAAACCTGACTATAAAGAAATATGTTCACTCATTCTGCAATCATACCATGCTAATCAATTGATTGCTGCACCCTCTAGGTCCTCGACAGCATTGTTCACTGCAGCCCCGCCCGCTACCGTCAACAAGGACATCGTCTGCCTCAACTGTAACAAGAAGAGCCACATCGCAGCGCAATGCAGGGTTACTTGCACCAAACGTCTGTGTTCGGGCCGATCGCGACACACTGGAGCAGAATGTCCCATCCGTAGAAGACCTTCGAACCAGAACCGGAACCGTGTGCCCTACAGCAATGGCGGAGGACGAGGCAAAGGACCCAACCAACCTCGACTACTATCACGACCACCCTGCCGTCAAGAAGCCGACAGAGCCCGAAACTCACTACGTGGCCCATGGACCAGCCTACCGGAGCAGAACGGGACCGATTCAACTGTCACCGGACACCGACGTAACAGGTAGTGATGACGACAAACAGGAGAACCTGTCGCCACCACCTCACCCTGACTATTACAAGACCCATCGAGACGACCCGATGTACCATGGACATCGCTGACCAAACTCCAGCGGGAGGACGAAAACGACTACCGACGAGCATACATTCAATGGACAAGGATGAGAGACGCGTTCCGGACCACCCCTCAAGGTTTTCCTATACCTCCGGCGCATTGGCCACCATCCTTTCAACCACACGGCGCGCCTCTCAACTACTTCCTACCTAGATCGGATCCCTGGGTACTACCGGCGCATCTAGTCCCAGACGCACCCGGCACAACGGGGATCGAGCACTTCGTTCTACGATCAAGACCACCGAGGCGTGCCCGGGTACCGCAAACAACTGCACAACCTGCGACCCAGTCGATACAGGCGGGCCCATCTCAACGATTTACAAGATAACCGACACCTGAGCCCGAACCAGCACCGACGGACACTGGCTCATCAGCCCCGACACCTACGGTACAACAAGAACAACCACATGCACCAGAAGAAGACATAGCGATCATCGGGACGGAACAACAATCTGCACTGAGCCGCGGAGATGCACCCGCACGTACGACATCCCTACCTATCACACACACTGTGGTAGTAGACAATACGCGTTCGAGAAGACCAACTCTACCTGTCAGAGAAACTCGCATACGACCACCTGCACAGAACAACGAGGTAGAAACAAAGCGATGCATAGCTGCTGTACAAGGATTGCCAGACGGGCATCCCATGCAGTACAGACGCATAGCAGCGTTAACTGCGTCATCCTCACCACCGGTAGAAAGAAAGCACACATTCGCTTGGATCGACGCTCATCATTGCTTCAGACACCCGACGACTGAACAACTAGCCTACTGGGGAATAGCGCTCGACTTTCGCCTACTGCCGGACGACTGGATACAGTCGCGCCCGGACTGCATCGACTGTAGGGGTATACGCGAGACGAAAAGAGGAGCAATCAGACAAGACTGCGCCTACTGTGGCAACCAGGAGGGCAAGCTACGACGACGCGGTGGCTGCAACTTGGTCTACTATTGCAACAAGGAGCATCAAATGGCAGATCGACCAGCACACAAGGAGTTTTGCACGATGGCAAGACAACACCCCTTGGCTGAAGAACTTCGGAACCGGGGAGGCCGTTACGACCTACTAGGCATACCCACTAATCAACCCCAACTGGCCGACCTGGCGTTTTAGCAATTATTGCGCTACCGTGAAGGGGGCCCTTACGCGCCGCTCTTCATAGACCCGGCCACAATGGCTAATATGGCCCTCAACACGGAAGATGAATTTGTCTTGAGGGGGAGAAATGTGGACCCCGGCACTAATGCACGTGCACAATCAAACGCACTAGTCACCTACGATACTGACTCAGCGGACCCCGGAAGCACTATTACGCCCCCTCCCACCGCCATCGACAACGAACGCAGGAAGATCGAGGGATACCTGAAACAGGTGTTGCGCATACAACATGTTCGCGAGTCAACGACGGGACAACAAGACGAGTGGACAAGACAAGACCAGGAGGACTACGACCGTTTATTCGTCCGCGACCCACCGCAGTGGACCACCTGGCCTACAGCAAGACAATTCAGTGAGTTTTATGAAGAGCAGAATCATAACTACTCACATACCAGGGAATTTGCACTCATGGCCGACGCCTTCGACGCATTCGAAGCCAAGGTGGATCCTAAGGAAGAAACAGCGGACAATGAAACAATCGCGGACGAACAGGACTGCAACGACATAGACGACGCTGAATTGGACGACCCAACCTAGTACGACAGCTACTTCTATCCCCCGGCCCTGGACTTCAAGAACATACATGAGTGGCGAGCGTTCGTTAAGCAACACCCAGAGCTCAACTATCTGGACTTCAAAAGCGACGACGACTGCGACCGATGGTTACAGGGGACAATGGATATCGAAAGAGGTGAGGTGAAGGTTCGAACATTTCTACCAACAACACAACTACCCACCGACAACTTCGAACAAGCATATATGTTGGTAGACATACCATATCAACCCTACCCTCATCCACCCCCAGGCATGTCTACTTACTCACTTGAGGATACCACAACATATGGCCTATCTACATCCACATTCCACCCACCGGATATTGTTGATAGTGCGTGCAATAGATGGCTCTTCCACGAGAAGGCACCACTAGACCCACACACCATCAGACAGGACAAACCTGCATTACTCAACAACATATCTGGTAAGCCACTAGAGGTGCGGACAAGAGCAACTGCCACTCCAACGTGGCTTAACGGAAACGGAAAATCGGTTAAACAGTCATTCCCAAACTCACTAGTCTCATCGTCACTTCCATTCAATCTCATCCCCACACCACGCCTCGACCATGACATGCACAAATCAATCATACATCAAAATGGCCAAGTATTTATATGTGACAAGCCTATCCCAACACACAAAGACAACATATTGGCAAGGGGCAGGCTGAACTCACACTTACTTTATGAGCTTGACAAGCCTGGCAGACAACCATTGGACCACAACACACGATATTTCCACCATAGGCAAGCGAGTCGAACGCAACCAGCACTATCAACCACTGAAGTCCTCCCAGACCTAGCCCTGTGGTCAGTCAACCCACAACCATCTGATTCACGTGCACCATTCGATCCTATGGTCCTACACAGAAGCCTGCTACACGCTAACCCACAAATAATGCAAACATTTGCCAACAGCATAGGAAGACGCATAGCAGGCAAGGACTGGATACGTTTGGTTAGGGCATGTCATGGTTGCAACAGGGGGAAACCGAAGAAACCCCCCATGTACAAGGGCAATAACTTAGACCTAGAGTTTAAGGTAGGCGAGGCACTCAACATAGACTTTGCTGGGCCATTTTCCGTTCGATCAAGATAAGGAAAGTATTTCCGAGGAGGAGTATCATGCTCTATCTCTAAATTCGCGTGCGAGCTCTACACACCCACACGTGAAGCTAACACATACATGCCACACTTAGAAAAAATATTTGCATTCTTTGCGAGACAGTCAGGCAACAAGCTCAAACAACTACGTTCAGATGGGGAGTTTCTATCAAATGTTTTGAGGACTTATGCTGACTGTCACGGCATAATTCTCAAAACCACTACAAGAAACGAACCGAACATGAACCCTTTCGTAGAACGAATGAATAGGACTGACGACACACGAGCCCTAGCAGCTCAACTAAACGCAGGCCTACCTGATACGTTCTGGGAAGATACACAGAGAGCAACTAGCGATAAGGATGATCACACCCATCGCCAGAGGCAGAAATAGTGGGAAAACACCCTGGGAACTGCTGATGGGAAGAAAACCGGTACAGATTTTTATCCAACCATTTTGCTGCTTTGCCTGGGTCAAAATGGAAACGACAAAAGCGAAGCCTGTCGCAGTTCCAGGCACACTGATAGGTTACAACATATTTCGTCGTGTGTATAGAATACTCATAAGAGACACCAGACAGACAACCACAGTAGAGAAACGAAATGTCCGATTTGACATTAACACTCGTGGCTACACCTGTCTATTACCCATCAAACCGTGGCAACCACTGCTTATTCAGTCGCAAGAACAGCAGACTGAAGTGATCCCACGTCACTCCATACAGTGGAAAAATGAAGTTCAGGTACCCCAATTTTCTGACCTGATCATCCGGACTGGCTGGCCAACCCAAAACCAACTGCCACCGTTCGACACTCAAGGTTCCACACACAACGAAAACGACAACGCTAGCTTAAGCAACAACAACACAAAGGCAGAACAAGCATCATATGCACAGCCTAGCCTCACATATGGCACCCTTTTACCACCACCCAGTGCCACTAATACCATTTTTCCGCCGTCTTTTCAGACAACAAACACTCACAGCACAGGCAACCAAACCAATGCCGCACATCACCCTGGCACATAAAAAAATAAAAACTCACAGGCAAACAAACAATATCAACCGCAAACAGGATCACCAGTGTAAAGGGAATCCCAAAAGAGTGGGATGGTGCGAAAATTAGTTCAGAAAACATAGCACACCAACCACGACTTCGCAAGACGACCCCATCCCATCATCCAACACACGCAGCACATGTAGCATTCGATGATATGTTCGAGGGGGAGGATGGGGAGGCAATTAGGCAGGACAACTATTGCTTATTCACACGAATATTGCACATACCACGCAAAGCCGTTAAGTCACATTCTCAGGTGTACGCTGCTTAGCTTGCTGAACTACAGGGCTTGTTCGACTGCAACGCTTTGGAATGGGTACCCAGAGCAAAGGCATTAGCAGTCAAAATCCCCCTTGTCCACACTACATTTGTAGACGCAATATAGATAGACGAATCCACAGGGAGGAAAAATACAAATCACGCCTGGTAGCTTTAGGAAATAGAATGTTAGAATATATTCATTACAGTCCATACGAACGTTCATCCCCCACCGCCCAGCCTATGTTCCTATTGCTTCTAGTCTCATATGCTGCTTTCATTGGCCTGTTAATTTCACATTTGGATTTCTCACAAGCCTATTCACATGCAGATATCAAGGACCTTGCCTTTGCTTTCCCTCCAAAGGGGTACGAACACACACATGACCCCTCTATGCTATTATTGCTCAAAAAGGCACTATATGGCACACCACAAGCAGGCAGGAGATGGTTCGACCACGTGTCAGCCAACGTACACAAAATAGGATATAGACAATCCACTTTGGACCCATGCGTTTTCTTTTTGCCTACTACAAAAGGATCGCCTCCCTACCTGTCTACCTTT
This sequence comes from Paulinella micropora, assembly GCA_019918135.1. NCBI lineage: Eukaryota > Cercozoa > Imbricatea > Euglyphida > Paulinellidae > Paulinella > Paulinella micropora. The sequence goes on along the minus strand of WBZZ01004272.1, from coordinate 98,767 downwards.
TGCTACGAACAGATGACTTGCTTACATTTTATAAGAATAGTGAACAACATAATCATCTGTTCACTATCCTAACCAAGTCATTCAGGGTAAAGGACTTAGGCCTAGTTAGAACATTTTGTGGACTACAATTTGTTAGAACAGAGGAAGGAGTAGTCATTCACCAACATGAGTATGTAAAAGGCATGCTCAGGGACTTTGGTTTTCAAGACGCCAAGCCGGCAGCGACACCATCAGCAACCATCGACCCAGCCCCGGCTAACAAGGACGAAATGCTGCGGAAGTTTTCGCTCCCACGTCTACTCGGCGCACTCCTGTGGCCCGCCACCCAAACACAGCCGGCGATCGCATATGCCGTCAACCATGCTGCAGTTCTGGCCGCAAAGAAGCGGACGTCGCATATTCATCAATCGCACGCATCTTGCGCTTCCTACGAACACCGAGAGGGATATTTTATCCATTTCGGACCCGAACCTTCGAGCTCATCGCCTTTTCGGACAGCAACTTAGGAAGCTGCGAGTATACCCGCCGTTCAAGAACGGGACAGCTGCATTTGACGACCGGGCCGATCGCATGGAGCTCAAGACGTCAACAAACAGTCGCGCTGTCAACACAAGACGATTGCCAACTCAGCGACATGCCGCACGGCTATAGCAATCCTGCATATGTGCCAAGATATTGGCATTCCGCTGCCAATACCAATTACAATCAACAACGACAACCGGGGGGCTGTGTTAAACGCAACCGATGGCATGGTGACAGATCGAACACTGCATTTGGCACTCAAACATCACTACGTGGTGGAGCGCGTACGGGCTGGGGAAGTCAACGTTAGACATGTACCAACAAAGGACAATATAGCTGATATTTTGACCAAGTCGCTACTTACTCCGCGAGCATTGGAACTGATCGCACAATTTACCGTTTTACTCAAAGACGCGATCCCAGGCTTCATGCCTTGATGCAACTGTGGTTACTTGACGCTTAGGATGATTTAGCAACAGACTTACTATACCGCGGTAAAGACCTGCATCCTATGATGCGAGCATTCGCTCAATTAATTTTCATTTTTTGTGTTAACTCGGATTAACATGTACTATACCCGTGACTTAAACTTTATATGACTCTATCCATACAAGATATCATATATATGTATATATGTATGAATGCATATGTTATGCCGAGGGGGAGAGTTAGCAATCATATTTGTTATATTATTTTACCACTTATATGGTCGTTTTCACGTCATAACATTTACATTTGACCTGATCATATCTATTACCTATTTACATATTTGCCTATCATATTTATTAATCAACACAATAATATTTCCATTATTCAACACCCGTTACCGGTTTACTAATATTGGGCCATACTGTACCATCACCATAAATTGTGGTCACACGACTCAGTGAAATATTTATGGTATTTATTGAGTCTAGTAAACTTGTGGTATAGAAATTAATATCGAATTCAACCATTGGTTAAATTTCATTATCCTTCTGAAAAACTTTGTACAAAGTACCTCAGCGCGAAACACTATTCAAGTTAACAACCGGCTTATGTCAACTGTTACACTTACTGGACAACATGCTCGCTGGTGCGAATGCAAAGGCCCAACATGCGGTTCCTGCAACCGCACACTGTCACCACCAACACCCTAGCGTGCGTTTAATGTGTCAGCGATCAATCCCGCAATTGGCCATCGGCTACGCAAGGTGATCGTCGATGAACTCAACTACTTCGCTAACTGTGGAATGATCATCCCTTTCTCTATGGACGCCGCCAAGTACAACAGCTCTGCTGCCATCAACAGAATTCTCCCTTTGAAGGAGAAACGACGCGTATGGCAGACCTTTGTTGACCTCCTGGCGCCCCTGGGACGTGATACTATAAGCTTTGCGCATTGCTCAATAGCAGCCATGCCCCACCTTGGTAATCAGGAGCTTCTTTACGATCTCCCAGCAGGCATCTTTGCCTACTCTGTTCACCAATGTAAGGGCCCCCATCCTGAATGGTGCCGATGTGGAGGCCCAGCCGAATGCCCGACACGCGGCTTGGCTCCCCCGTCACCCAGCCACTCTGCCTCTCCCGATCATCCAGCGGTACTCCCTAGGCGACGACTTCTCGACCATAAGCATCCTGGTCGCCCTAGATAGGTGTTCGGATCCAGGCCTGCCCCTGTGACTACTACTGTTTCCGAACCACAGCCAAGGCAAAGCCGACGACAACGACGACGCCACAGGCGTAAGGCCCGCAACCAACGCCCAGCCTCGTCACCCCACCGCACGACCGACTCACCCATCAGTCGCCCCCGGAGGTCGTCATTACGCTCCGCGCCCGGCTCGCCCATCGGTCGTTCCCCAACGTCGTCGCCAGTTTCATATGCTCCCTGGCACTGGCTTCACCCAGAGATTGGACAATACGCAAAGTCAGGCCTGACAATCAGATCTGGAGCCCTCTCCAGACTCTAAACAACTTAGGCCGCCCGATCCTCTGGCGCTTCTGACCGACATCGGCCCGCCCGTCTCACACCTCGACCCCTCCATGGAAGACTTTGTGCAGACGTGTCCTGACCCTCGCATGCTCTTTTGCACGGCATCAACAGTCCAGGGTGCCCACCCGGCCCCATGGTTCTTCATCTCCGAACGACTTTGCCGTGATTTTCTAACCAAGCGAGCGGAAAAGAACGCGGCACCGATAGGTCCCAAGTTTCCCCCCGAAGCGGTCAACCCGAGCCTCGCCAAACCCCAACAAGACCAACTCTGGGCCCTCATCCGCGAATTCGACCACATCTTTCAGGACAAGGCAGGCGTCTTCAAACAACTGTCGTGTCCCTCCGGCTCAAGCCGAATGCCAAGCCAGTCGCGGTCCTATGCCCGCGCTGGTCTCCGGCAGTGGGCGAATATCTTTCTGGCTGGGCTACGGACGACCTCGGCGCTGGCACATGGAGCTACGCCTCCGCACAATGCGCATGGGCGAACCGCAGGCCCGGTCGGGAAATTTGAGGATATCACGAAGGAAGTCATCCGAGACATTCGGAACGTTTATGACTACCGCATGCCCAACGACAACCTTCACCCCCCTGTCCCAGGTCTTCCAAACCCGGATCATTACCGAGAGATTCGCCGGCTGACACTATCTCAGCTCCATCGATGACAGCCGATACTAGTACGTTTTAGCTGTGTGGTCCCCTCTAGGCCTATTGGTCCCCAACTTCATGCCCCAAGGTGTACATCGCGCTTCCGGCGACTTTCAACGCGCGATCGAGAAATCATTCCAACTTCTCCCCTTTTGGAACAAGCAGCCCCCAGCTACTTCTACTGCAGGCGCCTATCTCGACTGCGAACGATTTCCAAACGCACCTGAACCAGGTTCGTGGCATGTTCTCAAGCATGGACGCTTCCGGTCTCCATGGATCGGCGCATAAACTCCGCCTGGGATATCACGAACTCACCATACTCGGCAAGAAGTGTATACAGCAAGAAAGGCATTGCTGCTGACACAGCGAAGATCGACGCTATCCTTCGCATGGCTGATCCGTCCAACGTGTCTGAAGTCCGATCTGTTCTGGGTATGACCAACTTCATACAGGCTCATATCCCCGACTACTCTCGCCTTGTATCCCCTCTTACGAACTTGCTCAAGTCCACTCACGCCCCACCAGCAGGTCAACCTTACCTCCATCGGGAAGAGCGGAAATGTATGAAGAAGCTCCGCCGTGTGCTTACTACGCTTCCTGTCCTGGCCAAGTACGAGTCTTCTCACCATCTTTGCCTTCGGACGCGCCAGCCAAATAGGCATCGGTGGTGCCCTTCATACTGGCCCTGACCGCGACGCCCCGGTCATCCAATACTTTTCTCTCAAGTTCACGGACACGCAGACCCGCTGGGCGACCTACGTGCGAGAAGCCTACGGTGTCATTTACGGAGTTCAATAGTGTCGCTACTAAATTGATGCTAGCGATCACGAGCTCACCATCGTCACTGATCACCGGCCACTCTTGTGGTTATGGCACGCTCGCAGCCCCATGGTCGTCGGATGAGTTTTGGAAAACCAACAGACGATCCATTTCAAGGTCGAATACCTCCCCGGTAAGCAAAACCTCCTCCCGGATGGTCTGTCCCGTGTCCCTTGTATAAGCCCAGGCGTCCCGATCCTCATCGGCGAAGCCGAAGCTACCCTACAGCTCCTCGCAAGTATTTCACTGCACAGAGCGGGCTCAACTCTCTGGCTCGCTATCGAAGGCACACATGCTGCATTGGGGACGAAACTCAAGTCCCTCTCCTGCCGCATCATCCGCGCTGGCCCAACCCTACGAAGCATTCAAGCCCCGTGGGACCTGGCCATTGTCATCCCCGCTGCTGAACGCTCTCTGGCCGTCGCGCGTGACATGTTTGCCCTTCGCAAGCCATTTGCCCTGCTCATGCCGCAAGACCTCTTCCACTGCGTCCCGGACCACACCCTCCCACAAGAGGCCGTCGAGACGTTTCGCAAGATCCTATTCCTTGACGACAACTGGCTAGTCTCGGCATGGAACAGCACTACATTTATCCTCTTGCCGCCTCGCACGCCCCGCGCGTCACGCGCCAGCAAATCATGGACGCGCAACGACAAGTCGCCTTCACGGCCCCTCTCTGGACCGACGGCGTCTCCACCGTCTCTGCCGGATCAACAGGTTTGACTCTTTGTCATGGCCTCGCCGTCCTCGCCGACGCAAAACAGTCAACGTTGAAGATCTACGTCCCAGAAGAGCTACGCTGCCCTCTGATCAACTACGCCCACTTGATGCAGAACCACGCCAAAGCGCTGACACTCGTCCCCTTCATCAAGGAGCGCTACATTTGGCTCCGTATCGCCGGAACGGATATCATGCAAATTGATGTCCTCGCCGCCCTCCGCGACTGCCACTTTTGTCAAGTGGTCCACGCCCGCCTCACCCTAAACCACGGCCGCTACTCTTCGCTGAAGTGGAGCAGTCAAGGTCAAGGCATCGGCATTGATCATATGCACGTCGGCATTCCGGGCGCTGTTTTTCAATACATCCTGACGATCATCGATCTCTTCTCAGGATTCCTTCATTTCGTCCCCTGTATCTCCATTTCCGCCGAAGAGACAGTTGAGATCATTCTCAACCGATGGGCATACATCTTTCGTTTTCCGGGGTCCATCTTCTCTGACTACTACAGCTCGTTTGTAGGTACTCTAGCCAAGCGCTTCTGCAGTGAGGCCGGCCTCGACTGGCTGACCACTGCACCCTACTCGCACCATCCGCTCGGCTTTGTGGAGTGCCGACACAAGGCGATCCGCACGGCAATCCAATCTCTGCCCAAGGCAGATAAAGCGAATTGGCCTAGCATCATCCCGTCCCTCTCGCCCAGAACACTTATGTGTCCACGGCTACAGGTACAACCGCCTTTGAGGGCATGCTAGCGCGCAAACCCCGGTGCACACTGGACTTCTTCGATTCCCCGGTGATCGTTACTGCCCGCGCCTCCGCCGCAAGCGCCGCTCTCGACGCTTCCCCTACGCTTTCGCTTCAGTCTTCCGAGCAGATCGAACTGGCCGCGCCCCGCAGTCACGGCGTATACCAGCACGTACACAAACGTCTCCCGCGCCCAATCTGTTGCTCAGACGAACAAGGGCCGCCGCAAGGCAGTCAAGGAGTGGAAGGTTGGCGACACCGTCACCGTCTACCGCCCTAAGCCCTCAAAGCAAGGCATCCCCGCCTCGTCCGTCCTTCAGTTCGACGGCCCCTACACGATCTTAGAACAGGTCAACTCAAACTGCTTTAAGCTTCGCCACTTCAAGACCAACAAGTTATTGAAGCAGATCGACCGCTCACACCCTTGATTAAGTAATTACCCGGTCACTCACGGACCTAGTACCTTTTACACCCCGGTTTGCTGAGAGACTTCGTTAGAAGCCGCGATGTACAATCGACACTTTAATCCGCAAGTAGATAGCAGACCTGACAAACTCAGAGGTAGTAACAAAACTGAATAAAAGTCCGCACGACTGTAATTATTACACAATGATTATTGTCCAATCCTGAATGCCAATAAAAGACCGTTACATCCGTTACTTATATTGACTAGAACTACACTGTCATTCGACTATACGAATCAAATACTTCCCCACTCAGAAAGCCATTACTAATTGTAAAGGTAGTTAACCTTCCAACGCTCCCCCTTAGTTCTATGTCGATACGCAAGTAATCATTAATACCTCTATGATTAATAACTATTGCAACGCGATAAATTGCCACCATTTCAAATTGTAAGATTGACAATGGTTGTTAAGTCACAAAACTGAAAAATCGCCATTCCATTCCAGTCCAACCACCTTTGTTTCGTTACCACCATTGCATCTTGATGATACCATTAAAACATCAGCAATAGGTCTTTCAAGTATGATCATATTCGTACGTAAACTGAATTACATCACCGACTCATTGAGTCCAATATAATTAGTTGAATCCTGCCATCCCGCCAATAATGAAAATTACGCGACGTACAGTCGACTCTGATAACTGATGTCCTCTTCCCACTCTCGTCGCGATACGATTGATGGTGGTGCAAACCACGCGCCTCGCATTTGCGCTCGACTTTCAAGTCCACGGGAACATCTTAACGCGCTCAACTACCTGCGCAAAACACTTTCTGCATACCACAAAGAGAGAAACTCACAACAGAACAACATTAGTTGACTCTGCGGAAATTTGCGTATTTTACGTGAGTTTACAGACTTGAGAAATAAAGTTATGGATCAAGTTTTACCATGAACTTACTAACGAGATATTCAAACTGATCTTTTGGAACATGTTTTGTAAGTACGTCTGCAATCTGTTTCTTTGTCCCTACTTTCACAAATTCAATCTCATTGTCTCTCTGTGCGCGATGAACGAAATGAAGTTCTAGGGGTAAGTGTTTGGTGCGTGGTCCTGACATTCCCCTTTCAGCTGCTAAGATAGTCTGAGCGTTGTCCTCAAAGCTCTATCGGTCCCTTCTGTGCTATTTCTAACTCTTCTGTGATATGTCGGATAGCTAATCCCTCCCGTAAACATTCTGCTGCCGCGAAAATTTCAGCGTCATTAGAATTGAGTGCGATCCTTGTCTGTCGCTTTGACAACCAATTGCAAGCTACCGGGTCTCCTCCCTAAAGCACTACGTAACATGTGCATGACTTTCTTGTCCTTTTACAGACTTCATGTGCTGCATCGGCCACAGAGTAATCCGTGGGTATGTTCTTCCTTCTTGAGATGATTTAGGCCCGTGAAATGCGATACCACGAAATGAACTTTTCAAATACCTAAAGATCCTACCTATTAAGGCATAAGCAAGTCCTGGGTCTACTGTCTGCATAACGCTAGCTGCATTGAGTGCCTGATCTGCGTCGGGGCGTGTCATCTTTGTTAGAAACAAAAGCTTCCCTACCAAACTAGGTATATAATGTTTCCTAAGGGCGCTGGTTTCTCCCATGGATTCGGGGTCATGCTCAGCACTAGGAGTACTGACTGGTCGAACATCGGCATATCCTACATCCTTTAAAATCTGCTTCTGATACTTCTTCTGATGCAATAAGATGCGTCCTCCTTCCTGAACTATTTCTATCCCTTTGAACTCCTTAGCCACTCCAAATCGTTTGAGAGGATAAAACTTTTCTAGTTTACTAGCAAAACGTTTGTACGCTTGTTCGTTAGGAGCTGAGAAAATAAGATCGTCTACATGAAAAATACATATGATAGCGTCTCTTATGGGTTTATCCTTTTCTACGAACATACATAAATCTGAGTCTAGTAACCTGAATCCTTATTCCTCCAACTTAGGGGCTAATATCTCATGCAATCTTCTACCAGCTCGGCGCGCCATACAAAGCTCCATCTACTCTCCATATCATGCCCTCATGCTCCTCTCTGTCTATCCTATCGGGTGCATAAGCATAAACAGGATCATGCATGCGTGCATTCAGATAAGCAATTTTTAAAGTCTATACCGTATAGCTTATGTCCTTGCCATGCTGCAAGCTTAGATAAAAAGAGTAATGAGCGATGCGCGGCACAAGGTACAAATAATTGATCCGGGTTATAGCTAACTCCTGGCTCTAGCATATCTCCCCTTAGAGCTAATCTTGACTTAATGAACTTGCGTCCTTTCTCGTCTAGTTTAACTTTATGTACCCATGTGAGTCTCACTACTTTTACTCCTTTCTCTTTAGCTTCCTTTGGGTACTCCTTTCTTTTTAGCGTCCTTGGGGCTTGCCCACGTGTAAGTGTTAAAAGACTTTAGAGCTTCAATCTCTTTATCAATCCCTGCTTTCAATTCTTTTGCAGTTAAGCCCTCATCTACGATTGCCTTTGGTACCTTTAGTGTCAGGTACAGTAGCGCAGTGGTGTGATCCTCTACGATACTTTCTGCGGACGTTTCGGGGTGCTCTAGTTCTCCGACTAGTCTGATCCCATCTATCCGATACTTTCTAATCTCGCTGTCTAACATCTTTTTTACTTGACCGTCGTCGAAAGCTACGAAGTGACTGGGCTAAGGCAGTTTACGGACTTTAAGTCTATCTCCTTTCTCGCATGGTTCTAAGACTTTTCCTTCTCGTTTTACTGACTGCCATTGTCTCCATATTCTTCCTGGCCCATTCTTCTCCGAAAGCTGCTCCCGGCACACTAACTCTCTCTCTCTCTCTCTCTCTCTCTCCTGTCAATGTAGCTGCTATATATATAATGGCTGCCTTCTTTTCTGGAGGTGGCTGTGTGACTGGTGTCCTAATCTTAGCTTCTCGTTTCCCTCTCACTATGTTAGCTGATGTGATTTGTCACTCTGCTCCCAAGTGAGGCCCTTATTGGGCGCGTCTCCCTCTACGTACCTCCTACTAGGGTGGTCGGCTTCGGGGCTTCGCGCCTCTAACGATATGACGGGTGTTAGCCCATCAGCCTTGTTGTCAGCTAGTTCTACCTGTGACTCTGATGGGAGACCAGAATCTGGACCAAAAGTGCCCTTGGCTTCCTGTAACTCTTCATGTTCGTCTAACTCACCCTCAACTTTAAGTTCGGGTTCGTCTCGTGGCTGCTCTAGCTGTCCGGTGTCACTACTCTCCCCCTCAGATTCCTCGTCATCCCATTTGACTTCTCTGGGTGGGTGAGCCTCCTTACCTACTAGATTAATATTGGGGTCAAAACGTACATTACGCACGTTAGTAATGATCTTACGACCATCCCATACTCTATAAAGTTCCTTAAACACATCGTATCCAAGCAACATTACGCGCTACCTGCTTTCCTATATACATAACACCTAAACATCCTATAGGCTTTAGTTGTCTGATAGCTGGCTTGTAACCAAGACATTGCTCCAAAGGTGAAGTGCCTTTCCTAGGTCCTGTCGTGGCTGGTAGAATGTTGTGCAAGGTTGTGGCTGTATGCTCCATTTTAGCCCAACTGTGGAGGTAAGTTAGCCTCGTATCGCATGGCCCGGGCCGGTCCGGCTGTGATGTCATTGACCTTCTCAGCAATATGATTGCCATCTTTGTCACCTGGAGCGCTAGTCTTCCAAACGAATTGAAGTGGTTTCCACCACTCCATGACTTCAGTTGGGACATCAAACTCGTTATCACAAGTGATCTGTCTGACTTTCCTTCCTGTCTGCCTCTCAAACCATGCTACAGCTTGCTTTAGACAATCTACGAATTCATTCTTATAACGTAAGTAAAAATCCTTGATGTACACCGAGTAATCGTCTGTTACGCAAAACTTGTACTTACTGACACTGAATTGACATGACCGCCCACGGTCCGGAAGTATCTACATGCAAAATCTCACAAGGGTAACTGGCTCTCCTAATTCTATTGGCCTTAAATCGGCGCAACAGTTTAGCTTTCCCCATCATACAGGCTTCGCAAAATCTAACTCTATCTTCATTTCCTGTCACTTTCCTTCCCATTGCCTTACCTAATGCATAAGTCTTTGGTAATGCCTTATGACCGCTACACTGATGTATGACATAAATGTCAATCGATTTACCCTTTTTGCCTTTCTCAGGATACATAGCATATCAACCGCTGCCTCTAACTTCCTCATTCTCACTTACTCTCGCTTCTTTGCTCTCTTTTTCTCTCTCTTTGGGGCTTCACGCCCCGCTTACCCCGTCTTCTTCTTTCTCTCTCTCACTTTGAGGTCGTAACGCTCGTCGATGTTGAGGGGCTTGTCCTTTTCGTTATCCCAGCGATAAAGCATTGCGGGTGTCATTCTCCCCTCACGATTACTTCACTCTCTTTGATCCTTATGGGGTGCTTGAGGATTAGTAGTTGCCCGTTCTGGCGTATGATAGACCGGTGGTGGTTGTGGTCCATATTTCCTGTAGACATGATGTTAACCGGCACCCTAGTGCCAACAACATATCCTTTTTCACCAAAACTGGCTTTCCCGATCCATCGATTCTGGTTAATCGTGCTTCCCCTATGTCTCTCACTACACTCTCTCCGTTTCCAGTGACTAAGTTGACGTGCTCAATCTCTCGAACATTGCGCAAGATGTGCGGAGTACAGGCTATGTCTCTTGACGATCCACTATCCTGTAGTATCATCTTTTCTTTTCGACTTACCGTCTTGCTGTCGTCTACCATGAGGTTGTGGTCCTGCTCCGTGTCTTTCTCTCTCTCTTGCTTTTGGAGCCTCTCTTTTCTTTCCTGTTCAAACCTCTCCTCATACAACCAGTCTAGCTCTTCGCGTGCCTCACAATACGCTTTGTAACTTATTGGCTTACATGCCCTAATCTCGTCTGAGCATCTGGAGTCTTCTAGTTTGTCTGGGTCATACTCATCTGCTTCCTCTGAGTCTGAATGTGCTTCAGTCTCCCTTCTTTTCCTATCAAACTCCTTTTTCTTCTGAGCTGCTTGTTCTTGACTAAAGAACTTCTAGGCATCCCCTGAGTGCAACTTACGCAGATATGCGTTCAAAGTACCCCTCTCTGTTCTACCTCGTGCCAGATCTTCATCAAGCAGGGCATTGATCTCACTATGAAAAGGGCAAATTGATTGTTGTGATTCTTGGCCATGTCTAGTATCCCGTAATCAATGATGGCTTGGAGCTCAGAGTAAAACTCGTTCTCTTTACCGTCCGGGTCATAAAATAGTCCTTCTTTCATTACTATCGTTTCTGATCCCTTCGTCAGTGCGTATAGCAGTCTAGCTATTTCTGTTTTCTCAGGTCTTGGATGTCCCTCGCTATGTCTTAACTCACATTCCAATTAGCTCTTTCCTTAGCTTTCGTGCTCTCTGTGTTCTTAGCTGCTCTCTTTTCAATGACAGTCTCTCTAGTATCAATGGCGTGCCTGCTGCATGTTTTAGAAACACTTCATTCACTGCCCAAAACACATCTGTCAACAATCCATCTCCTTTAGCCACTCTCTCCTTCCTTCTTCGTCATTCTCACGACATCACCTGTCTCATCGTCCATCACACACAGGTTATTCAGCTGTTCACTTATTCTCTTAAAGTCTTCAAAAGCTAATAATCACCTTTCCGTGTTGCATGTCTCTTTTACTGCTCTTCCCCTCAGATGTGGTCTGTGTGTGTGTGTCCCGTGTTGGCTGTGTCTGTGATTCTGCACTTTCTCCTACTCTGTCTAATGGAGACGGACCTTGTGACAGTAGCGATGGAGGCCAGTTCTTGCCCTCCCTGGTCCCCCCTACACGCTCAGCAACGTTAACGTCTGTGAGCGTTGTCCCGATCTCAGCTCTGGTCCCGCCGGTCCCCGCCTCGTTTCCTGGCAAAATAGCAGCATTCCGTGAAACTGTACTAACAACTTTCTTACCGGGTTTTTCGACACTTTGCAAGCCTTTTTCCCCGTTATTTGCGGAACTTAGCGAGTTCTTTTTCCCGGGTTTGCCGTATCTTTTAGCGAGACTTGCTGTGCACTCGCCCCCTTTCCCTCCCTCTCTTTCAGTATTCGTATCATCTCACTCTCAGATGGGAAATCACGGGAAGGGCGTGGGCGTGACGGGTCCTGTGATAGATCTATGGATGGAAAATGGGGGCTTGACGGGCATGATACCCGCACAACTCAGCATAAGCTAGCCTCTTTGCTTCCTCCCCTGCCTTTAAGTTACCCCAACTCCCCCCCCTGTCCATATTTCACCCCACACTGATCTCCTTTCCAGTTCAGTCCTTGACATCGAATGGTCTGTGGGCCTGTTGTGTTGCTCTTTGGAGTGGAGGTAATGGGTTGTGGGGTTTCGTTCTTTCTCTGTCTTGAGTTCTGAGGGGGTGTGGGTGTCGGTTTCTCTTTTGTTTTCCGTTTCTCTTTTTCGTTTGAATGCGAGGGCTTTGCCAGCGATGGTGGAGGTTGCACGCGTTGCGTGTCTTGTGGGGTTGTGAGGGTAGGAGTTGTTGTTGTCGAGGTGTCGAGGTGTTGTTCACTAGTAAGAGTGCGTTGTGCAGGGTTGTGGGGTCTGTCACGGAGTGTCCCCCCCCCCCCCCCCACGGGCTCTTGTGGGTTGTTCTAAGGGTTTGCTTTCACTTTGCTCCTTTTGAGGTTCACTATCCTCCTCACCCTCTTGCTCAGTATCACGAGCAAGTATGTTATCCCCACTTTCTATGTTTCCTTCCATCGCATCCTCGCTACTTTCCATAATGACAAGCCCGTACTCTTCTTCTCCAGATCTGTCTTCCCCCTCAGACTTGTTTCCTTCTCCTTCCTCAACCTCTTCTCCTACCTCTCCTCTTATGAGAGTAACTCCCTTGGCTCCTTTGTTTCGAAACTTTCCATTTTTGTCTCGTTCTTTTCCTTTCGAGGAGTCAGAGTTAGATGACTTAGGACCGGTTCGTTTGGAGTAAGACTTCAGTTTGGGGCAAAAACGCTTAGTATGCCCAGTTTGGTAGCAGTTGTAGCATGTTGCCGTCAACCACCATTCCTGTCCTAAGCTATCACTCCCATGACTGTCGCCCTTTTCCCCTTTCCCGTTCTGTGTCCATCTCTTGTTCCTGTCTCTCTTCCCTCCTCTTCTCCATCCTCTTCTCCTAGCAGTAGGTTCACTCCTATGCCCTCTCCCTTTCTCTCTCTGTTCTGCCTTCTTTCTCTCCTGAGCTTCTTCTGCTTAGCTGCCCACAGCACGTATATCTCTCTCGCTGACTCTACCATATCGTCGTGTGATGGTCTACTTGCTGCTGCTAGCCTATAATGCTCATTGAGATAGTTCTGCCCATATGCCTCATGCACCTCTAACTTCTCTAACAATCCGTTCACTTCCTCCTCTGGTTCGAAATCTTTCCCTCTCAATGTCTCTAACCAGTTCTTCTGGAGTAAATGCTGTGTGAGGTATTCGTCCATGTCTTCTGTGGGTCTTGGTCGCATCTCTTTAAATGCTTTCTCCTCAACATATCTTGCCGCACCGCTGAGATTACCCTATTTTTCCTTGACCATGCCGACTTTCTCAAACGGGCGATACACCTTCTTGCTTCTGAGGAATTGTATCACCTTTGCTTCCGAAAATGCCGTGGTGACGAGAAGTTGGAACATTCTGCAACGATGCAGGTATTGTTGTTCTTCTCTGTACTTCTTCTTTCTCAGCAAATACACGTCTTTGTTTGTTCTTGTCATCGATCTCTTCTTTCTTCTGTTCGCTCTCTCTTCCCATGCTTTTTTCTCCTCCTTTGGGAGATCTTTCCAGTTGGGTGGCTTTTCCATCTGTGCCTTTTGCTCTGGTGTTTTGCTGCCTCTTTGTCTCGATTGTTGTTGTGTTTCGTCTTCATCGTCTGTTCCGACTGGTGTGTCCACTTCATGTGGTTCTCTCGGTTCGTCCATCTCTTCTGCTCTTCTCATGCGATCTCTGTCGAATCCATATTTTGTTTTCGCTGCTTTATGGTCCTTAAACGCATCATGTAACATGTCCCCGAGTAGTGTTAATACCATATGCATACTCCTCTATCTGGTAATAACAGCTTTGCAAATCCTTTTTGTTTCCGCTAAACACCGGTGTGTGAGACATCAACTGTCTCATGCTAGTCGCATTGTACCAAAAATTGCTTTCCCAGCGGCTCATAACCGTTGATTAGGTAATTACCCGGTCACTCACGGACCTAGTACATTTTACACTCCGGTTTGCTGAGAGACTTCGTTAGAAGCCGCGATGTCCAATCGACACTTTAATCCGCAAGTAGATAGCAGAACTGACAAACTCAGAGGTAGTAACGAAACTGAATAAAAGTCGCACGACTGTAATTATTGCACAATGATTATTGTCCAATCCTGAATGCCAATAAAGACCGTTACGTCCGTTACTCATATTGACTAGAACTACACGGTCGTTCGACTATACGAATAAATTACTTCCCCACTAAGCAATTACTAACGGTAAACGCAGTTAACTTTCCAACGCACACCTATCCCCGTATACTGTTCCCACCGATGGCGTCGCCCCGCTTAACTCAGTCGCAGTGGACAACTCAGGCTACGATGACGACACTGTCAACTACACTGGGCCACTGGTGAAGTCGTTGCATTCATCGACCGCAACCAGGTTAAAATTAGCATCGTTTTAAACGAGCTGGGACCCTGACTCGGAACGAGGAAGATGACAATGTACTAGCTTACATACTAGCCCCGTACGCTTTTCCTCCCAACTAGTTATACTGTTAAAGAACTTGATAGTAAAATTAGATAGTAAAATTAGATCATTATGTTTTGCATATTATATTGTAAGAAAGCCTAACTAATGCCAAACTCGAGAAGGGTAAGATTCAGAGAAATGCAAGCTCCGCTTGAGCTGGTTGCAACTTCAACTTATGTGTAGTCACTTGTAACACGAGTGATTCCTCGGGTTTTGATCGGCAGTGATCTGATTCGGAAGAGTAACTACGCAAATGGTCACGTAGTAGGACTAGATGATAAGACTGAGCACTTTAACGACCTGCCAACTCAGTGTCAATCACTACCGTTGACTTTTCACTGTTTTTGACCGGCCCGTTCAGATTCTCCTCTGCACGACCTTTCGACATAACTAACTAGTTTTCGATTTCGTTCAGAAATGAATTCAAACTATCAAGTCAAAGTTCTTTTTAGAAAAGACTACTACTTTTGCCTTTTTCCCACTCTAATATCTTTTTCACTGTTTTTGGCCGGCCCGTTAGATTCTCCTCTGCACGACGTTTCGACATCACTAACTAGTTTTCGACTCTGATTTCGCCGGTTCAGAAATGTTTAAGTGCATGCGCGATGATTGCCAATTGGCAATGAAAAATAACTACTTTCAGAAGCAGGAAAAATAAAAAAATTATTAAAAATATTAAAAATTCATTATATTATTAATAAACCGGACCCAAAACTTGAAAAAAATTAAAAGAAAAGTTTAATATGATGGCTGGTGAGTCTGCCCGCTCAGTAGGAGAACTGGTTGCAAAAACGCTGTTTCCAATTGGCAACGACTACAAAAGACTGCCTCACACAAATCACTTCTTATTTTTTTTGGATCTCCATGCTTGAAATGCCAGGCGTGACACCCCCGACCCTTTGAGCCACATAGCGCCATTTCGGGCCCGCATGTTTTGCAATAGAAAGACGTCAAGACCGGGGCAGAACTTCCTGTCACATACTTACACACACGACAACGCCTGCGTTTGGGCCTGGTTATTGCCTGATTGAACGCATCGCCCAGCTCTCTCTTGCGTTTCTTTGCATTTGCCATCTCCATGAGACTGTACGTGGCTAATTCGGAGTGTGGAACGTTGACAGCAGGGCCACGGAGGTTCTCCGAACTCGGCGAAAGCATGGACCAATCAATATCAGCTGCTTGTTTCTGCTTCAGCAAGGCTTCTGCCACCAAACTTTTGAAAAACCCGGGCTGCTGGTGCCTTTCCCTTTTACAAACATTGCTTGGGGTGTGTGAGAAAAATAGATGTAGTGCAAGTAAGCGTTGGTAAGAACAAAGTCCATCAAGATGAGAAAGTCTGTCTGAGTCCAGTGCCTTACTGAGACGTTCAAATTCATGGATGAAGTGCCGTGGCGAACAGAGTTGAAGCAATCTACCGCGTTAAATGATTTGTAATACTGGGCCACCCCATTGCACCTCGGAATGAACTTGTTTTGTTAGCTGAACCGTGCCTCCCTGGGTTTGCCAGGCAAAGTAGTCCCCCGAGTAGCAATTATTTGCTGCATGTTGTGGTCATTCTGGTTGACAGCAAGGAGGTTGAATCCATCCTTTTGACAAACAGCTGAGGCCAGATCACCCTTGTTGTTTCCCCTGGCCTTCCACAGTTTGATTTTTGGAAAATTCGTAGTTGCTGTTTTGACAATGCCAATAAAATCGAGACCCGAAGCCTCGAGAGCAAGTGCAGTCTTAACAGACGCGAACCAAGAGTCCCCGACTATCACGCGGCCAGTTCCATACCAGGGTTTGACCAATCTCAAAGTAGTTGCAGTGGTTACACCCCAGTCTTGCACTTCTTCCTTTTCACGATCACGATCTTGACCTTCCACACATTCCAAAGCAACACACACACCCGAAACAACGTCGCAGGCCGTATGATATTCCCTCCCAAGTGGCATTGGTTTTCGAGGGACAAATACCTGACCTGGCATGTCTTTCCCTGTCCACTTTCCCATACTTTCGTCGACAGTGATCCTAGGACCCGGGTGGATGGCCCAAGCAAACCGTTCTTCCATCATAAAACGAACCGGCAAAAATGGATCTGCGTTCGTAGCTTCTGGGCCAGCTGATAGGTTCTGCAAAATGGACTGAAATCGATTAGCAGCACATGTACCTTCCAAAGCCGTCACCGGGCAGGCCATCCATTCCCATTTCGTCTGAGGGGGTCCAGTGGGCTCGACGCCTGCCCCTATCAAGCTGGGAAATTTTGATCAACAACCCCAAAAAGACAGCAAAGTCGTCCTGATCGATGGGTTTTGCTAGGTGAGGCTGCTTCACCTTTGCGAGGGCAGCATTGGTAAACTCAATGATACGAGACACTGCCTTTGGTGGCATAAAGTGCATGAAATGTCTGCATACACATTGCACAAAAAAATGGCAACCGGAAGTTAGAGATGCAGACAAAAACCGTGAACAAAGAGACAGTGATAAAACCGTAAGAAAACATCTTGACAGAATGAATTTGTACGAACTTGTGTTCTCTGAATGCAATGCATGTCGACACGTTTGGACAGCATGAAACACAAGCACAACACATGGGCATATTGCACTGCACTGGAAATAGAGCATAAAAACAAAAGAGCAGAGAAAGAAGAAAACATACGCAAGGGGGTCGGCTGTGGCAGCATTCTCAAGCCTAGTTTTAGGAGCAAACACAGGTCGATCTGCACTCCAGTCTACCAACTGTTCCTTCAATTCCCACATGAAACCATTGTTTGTGTGTTTCTGTTCCTCCTTTTGTGCTTGAGCGTCTGAGTAAGGGCATGTGTTGTAACCAGAGTGATCCTCCTCTTCTCCTCCTTCCTCTTCCTCTTCCTCTGGCTCTTCCGACTCCATCTCATTCATGTCCCCAGACTGCTGTTCAGAACGATCTTCTTCAGTGGCTTCTTCATCATCTGAAAACTGCACTACTACCTCTTTCATATCACCATCAATACATTTGAAACCATTCACGGCATGCTTCTGTTCTTGTCTCAGATCCCCAGTCTTGAAGAAATAGTCTTTCTCGTCAAAGTCAAGAGTCACTAAAGCCTTCGCATATTTTGTTTCTGCTTCCTTCAGTGTTCCCACAAGCCTTATGTCTTGGTAGACAGCTTCCCCAAATTTTCTCTTTGCCCAAGCCTTTCCTAGCTTCACAGCAGGGGCCGAAACAAGACTCACTACCTCCATGACTTTGAGAAAAGTGATGCAAAAAGGCAATTTCAAAAAAATAGGGTGGGTCAGGAAAATGCACATTTCTCTACTTCTACACACGGAAAAGGTGGACAAATTTTACGCAACGATTGCTACGATGTTGGGGAAGCAGGATCAGTCATCAATTGTGTTTTATTGAGCCGAAAAACTGTAAAATAATTCTTCAAAAACCGGTCACTGAAAAACATTGCAAATTGGTAACCGAAATTACCAATTGGCAATATCATGCACTTAAACAGAAATGACTTCAAACGATCAAGTCAAAGTTCTTTTGAAGTTAGAAAAGATTAACTATTGCCTTTTCCCCACTGGAGTCTATTACCTTTTCTCCCGATTTCCCGTGAAACACGCACGTTGCGGTAAATTTGTGGACAAAAAGCAAAAGTCACGGTGACGGAAAACAATATTTTGACTTGCCTTTACATCTGAGGAAACTTCTTCCAAATGTAAATTTCGGACACTTGAAATTATAAGTCGGACTTGAAGCCCTCCTTCAAGTGCTTTACAGCTGTTTCAAGTTACGCGAGCTCACCAACTCACAATCTACGTTCAGTCGTGTTCGTACTTTGCATTCCAAGCAAACAAGTAGAAATCTACGTAAATAAACGAAGTGACCTCTCTGCTATTTACTGGTATTTCACCTGCTCTCTAGAGTCAGGACTTAATGCAGCCATAGAGACTTTTAATAAGAGTTCGTTGTGTAATTATCCTTGGGGTTGTATACAAACTCACAGGACGAGGAGGCAATGAGGAAAAAGGTGGGGAAAGGAAGGAGAAAAGCTGAAGTTGGAGCAAATGATAAGCAGTCTAGGAATAAAACAGGCACATCCAGGGTGTATGCGTTAAGTCAAAAGCTGGTAAGAAAGAAAGTATTGGTTGCCCGCTGTCGCGCGGCTGTGTCAGAGCTGGTTGTCTTTGCGTGGCTGGCAGCAGGCTGCATTCGCGGTGGACGGCGAAGACGCGCCCAGACTGGTGGATGGCGCGGCCTTCGGGGTGGCCGGTGGGGACGGCGGGGAGGACTGTGGGGTATGATTGGGCGTCAGCGGGGGCAGCAGCGCGGTGCAGAGGTGCTGCCAGTCCAAGCCCTTCTGACCAGACACGTGCACACCCCAGCAGCCCAGACGCCGCGCGGACGACACGTTTTCTGCCGCAAACAGCATAACTGTGTACAAAATGTTTTCTGCTGTGGAAGCATAGCAGTGCGTTAGAAATATCAGGCTAATTACCCAATCGATCATCAACAAGCAACACCCTGTCCAGAGACAACCTAACAGAAAAATACAGTCAGGTTTGTTTGTTTGTTTGTTTCTTGTTGTTGCTGTTGTTGTTGTTGCTGCTGCTGCTGCTGCTGCTGCTGTTGTTGTTGTTGTTGTTGTTGGAAAATAAATGATAGGCAGACATACATAGATACATTCATACATACATACATTACATACATACATACATACATACATATATATATAACTTACTTACATACATACATACATAGATACGTACATACATAGATAGATACATAGATAGATACATAGATAGATACATAGATAGATACATAGATAGATACAATGATAGATACATAGATAGATACATAGATAGATACATAGATAGATACATAGATAGATACATAGATAGATACATAGATAGATACATAGATAGATACATGGATAGCTACATAGATAGATACATAGATAGATACATAGATAGATACATAGATAGATACATAGATAGATACATAGATACATACATAGATACATGCATGCATGCATGCATGCATGCATGCATACATACATACATACATACATACATACATACATAAGATGTGTCAGGAAAGTTTTGCAACATACATAAACCCTATCTTTCACTGAGCTAGCGCTGCGGCCTGTAGCCCAGGTTGTATGCACAGCAAGTACAGCACCCACAGATGGGTGTCCATCAACCGCACCTTCTCACTCGCTTTCCCTGGCGAGAGTTTGAAAAAGAAAAGTCTTAAAAATCGGGTCCGACAAAAGGCCATTCTGGGACTGTAGGCTTTTACTTAAAATTACTTCCTTCCTCCTCTACGCCTCGAGCAAAGCTATCTTGCCGCTGCAGTGTTGAGGTGCTGCGGTCGTGAGGTTCCACAGGATGCAGCTAGTCCATTTGCCTCAACTGGTGAGTCTTTGTCTCATCCCGGTTGCCTGCTTCCCTACCATCTAAACGTCCACCTCTTGCCAGATCTGGCACAGTCGGCGCTTCAATGCAGGCATTGCTGTTGCAGCAGATGACACTCAGCTCTCCATCCATATGTATCCCCATACGTATTCGATCGAATTCAGATCGGCAGACTTGGTGGAAACTTGGCCTGGTCCCGAGGGTGGTCCTTGTCTGACTGATTTTGGACCTTTTTCAAACTTTGCGCGCGCGCGCGCGCGCGCGCGAGAGAGAGAGAGAGAGAGAGAGAGGAGAGGCATGCTTGCGGGGGCGTCATGCGTGTTGTGCATGTAAGCTGCGCTACAGGTCGCAGCGCTGGCTGAGGTAAACATAACCTCCTGGTCCCAAGGGGTGGTCATTTTTGCTGATTTTTGACCCTTTTCGACCTTTCCTAAATTCTCGCCAGGGAGAGCGAGTGGGAGGGTGTCATGGCGGGGCACGCATCTTTGGGCGTTATGAGTGCTGCGCATATAAGCTGCGTCATATGCTGCAGCGCTTGCTCAGAGCTGCGCTACAGGTCGCAGCGCTTGCTGAGGGAAACATAACCTCCTGGTCCCAAGGGTGGTCATTTGTGCTGATTCTTTCACCCTTTTCGAACTTTTCTAAATTCTCGCCAGGGAGAGCGAGTGGGAGGGTGTCATGGCGGGGCACGCATCTTGGGGCGTTGTGTGTGCTGCACATATAAGCTGTGTCATATACTGCAGCGCTGCTCAGGGAAAGATAGCCTCCTGGTCCTTGAGGACGGTCCTGTGTCATACCACCCTGGGATGGTGGGATACATACATACTTTCACCCTATCTTTCCCTCAGCAAGCGCTACAGCCTGCGGCACAGCTTATATGTACAGCATGCATAACGCCCTCAGTTGTGTTTCCTTCAATTACAACTCCCCACTCGCTCTTCCTGGCGAGAATTTAGGAAAGTTGAAAAAGTGTCCAAAATCAGGCCCTTTGTCAGACCCGATATTTGAGATTTTTCCCTCGCCAGGGACAGCGAGTGGGGAGGCGCGGTTTAGGGACACACATCTATAGATGCTGTACTTGCTGTAAATATAACCTGGGCTACAGGCTGCAGCACTAGCTCAGGGGAAGACAGTTGATGTATGTTGCAAAACTTCCTTACATCTCTTACATACATTTATAATACATACATACATACAGACATCTAGACATACATACATTACATGCATAGATACATACATACATAAATACATACATTTCATTACATACACACAGACACACAGACATA
>WBZZ01004272.1:65000-72500 GCA_019918135.1 Paulinella micropora | reverse complement strand
TTATTATGATTATTATCTTGCGGGGGTGTCATTAGAGCTTATCGTCAATTCTTCGTACTCCCTCACGGGTGAGACGATGGAGGCGCATGTGCAGAAATGCATCAGCCATTGACAGAGAAGCACTATGATTATTATCATTACTATTATCATTATTATGGAGGTGCACAGTATGGCACCCCACGGGAAGAGGAGGTGGTTGGGCCTCTTCCCACTGGTTTCGAGGCTATGTCGTTGTGTTGGCTCCGAGGCTATGTTGTTGTGTTGGTTCCGAGGCTATGTAGTTGTGTTGGTTCCGAGGCTCTGTTGTTGTGTGGGTTCCGAGGCTATGTCGATGTGGGTTCCGAGGCTATGTTGTTGTGTTGGTTCCGAGGCCATGTCGTTGTGTTGTTTTTTATAAGACATACACCACGTGGGATCAAAGGGGTATTTACATTCCGCGATCTAGGGGTGGTGACGGGTTTCGAGGCGTCCCAGATACTTACCACAAAACGTCCTCATGCGCTGGCAGACCGCATGAAATGTCTGCTACCCCTGTGAGTCCTCCATGCGGGACCTACCCAGTCTCGTGGAGCTCTCACGCGGGGAAGATCAATCATTTGTAGTTGATTTCCTGCAAGGTACCCGACACTGTGCGGGTAGTAGGGACTTCCTTTTGGGGCCTTCTATGCAGGATGGTTAGAGTCACTCTTCCCTCCCCAACATACTCACTGTAGTCCCTGTTGGGTCGAGGGATGGAGGCGCATGGCCCTCGGGCTCAGCCATGACAGATCAATATATATATATATATTGTTATTATTATTATCATTATTATTTTGGAGTGTTGACTGTGACATATTTGAGGGAAATCCCGATGAAAAAACCTAGTCACACTTGCTAAACAGAGTTCCAGCCCAATGGCCTCAAGGCGTTAAACTGTGACGCCAACTCATAACCCTTTGGTGGTAGATGCTGGGGAGGAGGGTCGTTGCGCGCGTAAAAGATCTTAAACTCCGCATATGCTGGTTGATAGCCCAGGACCCAGCAGACACCAGATTGTTATGGGTGGGGTTTCGAGGCAGCTCTAGCAACCGCGCTTGGTGTATGCACTTGCACATTCGGTGACGTCTTGCAAGAGGTTGCTGGGACTGCGGAATAACCTCGGCTTAGTGCAGTCTTGCCCTCAGGAGCTCCATCGGTGGCCCCGATCATCAGGCGAGAGACTGACACGGGGGGGTGGAGGACCTCGAACAAGGGTATTGGAGGCTTATGTCCGTTGAGGATATGCCATTAGCTGCATCAGTACGCCTCAGATATAGTATCATTATTATTATTATTATTATTATTATTATTATTATTATTATTATTATTATTATTATTATTATTATTAATGCCAGTCGAGTCTTTGGAGCGGAGCCGCGTCACCGAACGGCCCCGTGCTACCAATGGAGGCACATGTCCGACAGGATCAAAGGCCAATTGACTGATAAGTCTATTATTATTATTATTACTATTATTATTATTATTATTATTATTATTATTATTATTATTATTATTTCTGGGCCCTGTCGCCAGTTCGATTCCCGTCGGTGCCACCAGTATTTTCATTGAACATACCGGTCTATTTCTGGACCAGTATTTTCATTGAACATACCGGCCCGTCTGGAAGTGTTGGAACTGCCCTTGCGGGGGTGTCATTAGAGCTTATCGTCAATTCTTCGTACTCCCCTCACGGGTGAGACGATGGAGGCGCATGTGCAGAAATGCATCAGCCATTGACAGAGAAGCACTATTATTATTATTATTATTATTATTATTAGGGAGTACATAGGCCATCGGTCCCTTTGCATGGGCTGATTGGTATAAAGCTCCTAGAGTAATGTTCTATGCCGTCACTTCCTTTATTCCACCGATTGGTGTTGGAGACTTTCCTTATGGAATGGAGGACTGGATGCACATGGCCTTTTGGCTCAGCAATTGGCAGGAGATACATTATTATTATTATTATTATTATTATTATTGGCCCTGTCGCCAGTTCGATTCCCGTCGGTGCCACCAGTATTTTCATTGAACATACCGGTCTATTTCTGGACCAGTATTTTCATTGAACATACCGGCCCGTCTGGAAGTGTTGGAACTGCCCTTGCGGGGGTGTCATTAGAGCTTATCGTCAATTCTTCGTACTCCTCTCACGGGTGAGACGATGGAGGCGCATGTGCAGAAATGCATCAGCCATTGACAGAGAAGCACTATTATTATTATTATTATTATTATTATTTAGGGAGTACATAGGCCATCGGTCCTTTCCATGGGCTGATTGGTATAAAGCTCCTAGAGTAATGTTCTATGCCGTCACTTCCTTTATTCCACCGATTGGTGTGGAGACTTTCCTTATGGAATGGAGGACTGGATGCACATGGCCTTTTGGCTCAGCAATTGGCAGGAGATACACTATTATTATTATTATCATTATTACTATTATTATTATTATTATTATTATTATTATTATTATTATTATTATTGGACACCGTGATAGCCCAGTGGTCAAGTTCTACCATCTGGGCCCTGTCACCAGTTCGATTCCCGTCGGTGCCACCAGTATTTTCATTGAACATACCGATCCGTCTGGACCAGTATTTTCATTGAACATACCGGCCCGTCTGGAAGTGTTGGAACTGCCCTTGCGGGGGTGTCATTAGAGCTTATCGTCAATTCTTCGTACTCCCCTCACGGGTGAGACGATGGAGGCGCATGTGCAGAAATGCATCAGCCATTGACAGAGAAGCACTATTATTATTATTATTATTATTATTCTCAAGGGAGTACATAGGCCATCGGTTCCTTTCCATGGGCTGATTGGTATAAAGCTCCTAGAGTAATGTTCTGTGCCGTCACTTCCTTTATTCCACCGATTGGTGTGGAGACTTTCCTTATGGAATGGAGGACTGGATGCACATGGCCTTTTGGCTCAGCAATTGGCAGGAGATACATTATTATTATTCTCATTATCATTAACATTATCATCATCATCATCATCATCCATCATAATGATGATGATGATGATGATGATTATGATTATGATTATGATTATTATTATTATTATTATTATTATTATTATTATGATTATGATTATTATGATTATTATTATGATTATTATTATTATTATTAATAATAGTGCTTCTCTGTCAATGGCTGATGCATTTCTGCACATGTGCCTCCATCGTCTCACCCGTGAGGGGAGTACGAAGAATTGACGATAAGCTCTAATGACACCCCCGCAAGGGCAGTTCCAACACTTCCAGACGGGCCGGTATGTTCAATGAAAATACTGGTCCAGACGGATCGGTATGTTCAATGAAAATACTGGTGGCACCGACGGGAATCGAACTGGCGACAGGGCCCAGATGGTAGAACTTGACCACTGGGCTATTATTAATAATAATAATAATAATCATAGACTTATCAGTCAATTGGCTTTTGATCCTGTCGGACATGTGCCTCCATTGGTAGCACGGGGCCGTTCGGTGACGCGGCTCCGCTCCAAAGACTCGTATTAACAAAAATAATATTAATATTATTATTATTATTAGGGAGTACATAGGCCATCGGTCCTTTCCATGGGCTGATTGGTATAAAGCTCCTAGAGTAATGTTCTATGCCGTCACTTCCTTTATTCCACCGATTGGTGTGGAGACTTTCCTTATGGAATGGAGGACTGGATGCACATGGCCTTTTGGCTCAGCAATTGGCAGGAGATACACCACTATTATTATTATTATTATTATTATTATTATTATTGGCCCCGATCATCAGGCGAGAGACTGACACGGGGGGGTGGAGGACCTCGAACAAGGGTATTGGAGGCTTATGTCCGTTGAGGATATGCCATTAGCTGCATCAGTACGCCTCAGATATAGTATTATTATTATTATTATTATTATTATTATTATTATTATTAGGGAGTACCTAGGCCATCGGTCCTTTCCATGGGCTGATTGGTATAAAGCTCCTAGAGTAATGTTCTTTGCCGTCACTTCCTTTATTCCACCGATTGGTGTGGAGACTTTCCTTATGGAATGGAGGATTGGATGCACATGGCCTTTTGGCTCAGCAATTGGCAGGAGATACACTATTATTATTATTATTATTATTATTATTTATGGACACCGTGATAGCCCAGTGGTCAAGTTCTACCATCTGGGCCCTGTTGCCAGTTCGATTCCCGTCGGTGCCACCAGTATTTTCATTGAACATAACGGTCCGTCTGGAAGTGTTGGAACTGCCCGTGCGGGGGTGTCATTAGAGCCTATCGTCAATTCTTCGTACTCCCCTCACGGGTGAGACGATGGAGGCGCATGTGCAGATTTGCATCAGCCATTGACAGAGAAGCACTATTATTATTATTATTATTATTATTATTATTATTATTATTATTATTAGTAAATCTGCCTTGGAGTGTTGACTGTGACATATTTGAGGGAAATCCCGATGAAAAAACCTAGTCACACTTGCTAAACAGAGTTCCAGCCCAATGGCCTCAAGGCGTTAAACTGTGACGCCAACTCATAACCCTTTGGTGGTAGATGCTGGGGAGGAGGGTCGTTGCGCGCGTAAAAGATCTTAAACTCCGCATATGCTGGTTGATAGCCCAGGACCCAGCAGACACCAGATTGTTATGGGTGGGGTTTCGAGGCAGCTCTAGCAAGCGCGCTTGGTGTATGCACTTCCACATTCGGTGACGTCTTGCAAGAGGTTGCTGGGACTGCGGAATAACCTCGGCTTAGTGCAGTCTTGCCCTCAGGAGCTCCATCGGTGGCCCCGATCATCAGGCGAGAGACTGACACGGGGGGGTGGAGGACCTCGAACAAGGGTATTGGAGGCTTATGTCCGTTGAGGATATGCCATTAGCTGCATCAGTACGCCTCAGATATATTATTATTATTATTATTATTATTATTATTATTATTGGACACCGTGATAGCCCAGTGGTCAAGTTCTACCATCTGGGCCCTGTCACCAGTTCGATTCCCGTCGGTGCCACCAGTATTTTCATTGAACATACCGATCCGTCTGGACCAGTATTTTCATTGAACATACCGGCCCCCGTCTGGAAGTGTTGGAACTGCCCTTGCGGGGGTGTCATTAGAGCTTATCGTCAATTCTTCGTACTCCCCTCACGGGTGAGACGATGGAGGCGCATGTGCAGAAATGCATCAGCCATTGACAGAGAAGCACTATTATTATTATTATTATTATTATTATTATTATTATTGCGCTTGGTGTATGCACTTGCACATTCGGTGACGTCTTGCAAGATGTTGCTGGGACTGCGGAATAACCTCGGCTTAGTGCAGTCTTGCCCTCAGGAGCTCCATCGGTGGCCCCGATCATCAGGCGAGAGACTGACACGGGGGGGTGGAGGACCTCGAACAAGGGTATTGGAGGCTTATGTCCGTTGAGGATATGCCATTAGCTGCATCAGTACGCCTCAGATACAGTAAATCTGCCTTGGAGTGTTGACTGTGACATATTTGAGGGAAATCCCGATGAAAAAACCTAGTCACACTTGCTAAACAGAGTTCCAGCCCAATGGCCTCAAGGCGTTAAACTGTGACGCCAACTCATAACCCTTTGGTGGTAGATGCTGGGGAGGAGAGTCGTTGCGCGCGTAAAAGATCTTAAACTCCGCATATGCTGGTTGATAGCCAAGGACCCAGCAGACACCAGATTGTTATGGGTGGGGTTTCGAGGCAGCTCTAGCAACCGCGCTTGGTGTATGCACTTGCACATCGGTGACGTCTTGCAAGAGGTTGCTGGGACTGCGGAATAACCTCGGCTTAGTGCAGTCTTGCCCTCAGGAGCTCCATCGGTGGCCCCGATCATCAGGCGAGAGACTGACACGGGGGGGTGGAGGACCTCGAACAAGGGTATTGGAGGCTTATGTCCGTTGAGGATATGCCATTAGCTGCATCAGTACGCCTCAGATATAGTATTATTATTATTATTATTATTGACACCGTGATAGCCCAGTGGTCAAGTTCTACCATCTGGGCCCTGTCGCCAGTTCGATTCCCGTCGGTGCCACCAGTATTTTCATTGAACATACCGGTCTATTTCTGGACCAGTATTTTCATTGAACATACCGGCCCGTCTGGAAGTGTTGGAACTGCCCTTGCGGGGGTGTCATTAGAGCTTATCGTCAATTCTTCGTACTCCCCTCACGGGTGAGACGATGGAGGCGCATGTGCAGAAATGCATCAGCCATTGACAGAGAAGCACTATTATTATTATTATTATTATTATTATTATTATTATTATTATTATTGGACACCGTGATAGCCCAGTGGTCAAGTTCTACCATCTGGGCCCTGTCGCCAGTTCGATTCCCGTCGGTGCCACCAGTATTTTCATTGAACATACCGGTCCGTCTGGAAGTGTTGGAACTGCCCGTGCGGGGGTGTCATTAGAGCCTATCGTCAATTCTTCGTACTCCCCTCACGGGTGAGACGATGGAGGCGCATGTGCAGATTTGCATCAGGCATTGACAGAGAAGCACTATTATTATTATTATTATTATTATTATTATTATTATTGACACCGTGATAGCCCAGTGGTCAAGTTCTACCATCTGGGCCCTGTCGCCAGTTCGATTCCCGTCGGTGCCACCAGTATTTTCATTGAACATACCGGTCCGTCTGGACCAGTATTTTCATTGAACATACCGGTCCGTCTGGAAGTGTTGGAACTGCCCTTGCGGGGGTGTCATTACAGCCTATCGTCAATTCTTCGTACTCCCCTCACGGGTGAGAGGATGGAGGCGCATGTGCAGAAATGCATCAGCCATTGACAGAGAAGCACTATTATTATTATTATTATTATTATTATTATTATTATTATTATTATTATACCGCACACGGATCGTGCCATGCAGCTGCATCAGTACGCCTTAGAGAAACACTGTCTTCTCTTGGAGTGTTGATTGTGATCTTTTTGAGGGTAATCCCCGATGAAAAAAACCTAGCCACATGGTTCAATAGTTGCTTGCTTACCAGAGTTACAGCCCAATGGCCTTACGGTGTTAAACTGTGATGCCAATCCATAACCATTTGGTGGTATGCTGGGGAGGAGGATCGTTGAGGCCTCATAAAAAATCTTTAACTCCGCCATGCTGGTTGGTAGCCCAGGACCCAGTTGTCTGCCAAATTGTCATGGATGGGGTTTTGAGCCAGTTCTAGCTACCATGCTTGGTCTATGCACTTGCACATTCGGCGACGTTTTGCAAGAGGTCCACACCGGTGGAGCTCCTGAGGGCAAGACCGCACTAAGCCGAGGTTACTCCGCAGTTCCAGTACCTTGCTTACCAGTCGAGAGACTGGCCAGCCAGGGGGGGATTGGAGGCTTATGTCCGGAAACGGATCGTGCCATGCAGATGCATCAGTACGCCTTAGAGAACACTATTATTATTACTGTCATCATTATTATTATTATTATTATCATTATTATTATTATTATTATTATTATTAT
>WBZZ01004272.1:45000-60000 GCA_019918135.1 Paulinella micropora | reverse complement strand
TATAATATAATATAATATAATATAATATATAATATAATATATAATATAATACAATATAAAAAATATAATAAAATATAATAAAATATAATATGATATGATATGATATGATATGATATGGTATGGTATGGTATGGTATGGTATGGTATGGTATAAGGTATAAGGGTATATGGTATGTGATGTGGTGTGGTGTGTGGTATGTGGTATGTGGTGTGTGGTATGGTATGTGGTATGTGGTATGTGGTATATGGTACATGGTATATGGTATATGATATATGATATATGATATATGATTATGATGTATGATATATGATATATGATATATGATATGATATATGATATATGATATGTGATATATGATATATGATACATGATATATGACATATGATATGATATATGATGATGATATATGATATATGATATATATGATATGATATGATATGATATATGATATGATATGATATGATATAATATGATAAAATATAATATAATAAAATATAATATAATAAAATATAATATAATATAATATAATATAATATAATATAATATAATATAATATAATATAATATAATATAATATAATATAATATAATGTAATGTAATATAATATAATATAATATAATGTAATATAATGTAATGTAATATAATATAATATAATATAATATAATGTTATGTTATATTATATTATATTATATTATATTACATTATATTACATTATAAAAAACATTATATTATGTTATCTTATCTTATATTATATTATATTATATTATATTATCTAATATAATACAATATAAGGTGAAATAATTAGTAATACTTCGTAATGTAACGTTATGTTGTGTTGTATGCGTGCACCTGAGCTGTGTTTGGTCTACTGGTTGGGCCCGAGTTGCACCACAGGGACCGAAACGGCGGTGGGTACAACTTCTTAGAGGCAGCATTAGTATTGACAGTTTTTGGGGACAAGACTGTTGGAGACTTCAATGGAGACTTCAAGGGTGAAGACGGCTTCCAACTTCGAGTTGACTGGGGAGGCTTCATGGCAGAGAAGAAATAGGATGAATGAGTCGAAAAGGAGTGGGTAGATGTTGGGCATGGATAGCATTTGGTTGCCATCTCTTCTGCTTGATCGGGAACTGTGAGGTGAGTGAGGGGTGTGGGAGGCATGAGGGGGCTCATAGGGCAGGATTTCGGAGAAGTTGCTGGTCCGGAAGGCCATGGCTCCGAGGGTGCTTTGAGGGTGCTCGATTTATCATCATCGCGCTGAGTCTGGAGAGATTTCAGCATGCCATTATTGTCTGTGCAGCGAGGACTCAGCACTGTTCTTCGCTTCTTCCTCTGTGGTGACTTCACCACAACAGATAATTCAGTCATAGCTGGTGTGGTAGTTTCTGGAAACGGTGAAATATCTGTCAAAGAGGACAAACAGAAAAAAGTATCTGTGAAACTGAGACTAAACTGTTGGAAAAGCAGGAATGTCACAAGAAACGAAACGCAAGGAGATTCGATCAGACACTGGATGGTGGACAAGGGACAAGTATTGGAAACAAGCGCCATCCCTCTGCCAAAAGAAACTGTACAAAACATGATAAAGGCTTTGATATGGATCAAAAAGTAAGTATTTAGGCAATACCAAGGGCCTTTTTCACAAGGGGGGCTGGATGTTTTACCTATATTCACAGGGGGGGCAGATGTTTTGCCTAAATTCACAAGGGCTGCAAGTTTTCGGAAATTCACAAGGGGACAAGACAATTTCACGGTAAAAGATTTTTACAGAGGGGACACAGCCTGAAAAAACCCGCGCACTCTGTGCGCCATTTTGAATCATGAGTGATTCTAGCGATTCCAGCGAATCCAGCGAATCAGATAAAAGTATTATAGTGTGCCACTTCATCACACTTTTTCAATACATACACCCGGAGGAATCACAATCATTCCAACGGCCTTACTCTTCATTTCGCAAGCAAACAATACAGAAAGCAATTATAAGCAAATAAGCATTAGTGTTAAAAGTTAATTTCTATTTAAATAATTATAGAAGCACTTATATAATATCAGGCAAAGACACAAAACAGAACAGATTCAGGATTTCAAAAGGTTGTGTAATGGTTAAGAATAATGAAAAAAGACCTATGGTGAGAGTTCAATGGAGAGAAGGAGGAAAAGTTATGTGTAAGGGTTTCAGCATAAGAAAAGACAAATTAAAATAGAAAGTATTGGAAGAAGTAAATAAATATTATAAAGAATTTGTAATACCTAAATATGAAGAACGGAAAATAAACTATAACAGTGAAAGAAAAGCAATTAAAAACGAAAAAATCAAGAAATTGATAATCAAAAGTTATATTTGTGAATGTGGAGCAGAGATTACAAATGGAAATAAATATAATCATAAGAAATTGAATAAGCATAAAGAAAATGTAATCATTTAAAGAAATAAATAATATTACAATAAAAGATGATAGCTATTCTACGACAGGCGGACAAGGAATTGAAGGAACTATATAACAAACATTTTTCCAGAAGCACAAGCGGAAGACATAAGATTTAAAATATATACAAAAAAGAAATAATTCAAAGATACTGCAATGCAATTAAGTTTTTGACAGAGAAAAGAGATAAAGCATTATCTGAACATTCAACTTCTTTAAATATATGTAAATAGATAATATGTGATGAAGCAGTTGAGGAACTAAAATGAAGTGCTATGATAATGTTGAATTAAAGAAGTAAAATCATTTCAAGAAATAAAGATTATTACATATACAATGGGAAAGCAAAAAAAATATCTTACAATTGAAGACATACAAAAAGCAAACAACGAAAACGCTCTAGCATATTATTACAGAAATAAAGATAAAATAAATAAAAAGAGAAAGGAACATCTAAAAGAACAAAATATGAAACTTAAAGAATATGAGGAAATAATTAAATCAAAATCAATATAAAAAACAAAACAAACAATTATTTTTTTCGCCGTGGGAATTGAAATCATTTCGACGGGGGTATGGATGAATTTAATGTTAAAGACAAGGGCACACCACTATATAGAGGCACACAGGGACACAGGACACACACAATATTTGAGACGTCAAAATTATTTTAATTTTATACTTCTGTGGACATCACCCCCCCTATCAGGTAAAAACTTATTTATAGATTTCGTCTGGCTGGACACGTCTGAAATGCCAATTTGATCCTGGTCTTTTGGATGCTTTTTGTCTTTGTGTCACTGAGCTAATATAACGAGACATCATTCTCTTTTTTGAGGACTGTGTTTGGTTATATTACCAACTTACTCTTCCATTGAGCTATCGTTGGGGATAGTACATTTGGAGTCCATAGCTAAAGGCTGATTTCTTTTCTGATCTGTCGTACATACATCAGATAAGCACAAATTTATTTTTCGCTGATCTGTCGCACAGACATCAGACGAAAACAAACACTCCTACTCATCCTCAAACAAAAAAAAACTTACAAACAAGCGATCAATTTGTCACAAGCTGGCATAACCTTTAGCCTTTGTGCACATTTGGCTTCTGTGTGCTCTTCTACAAGACACCAGACCACACCTACTCCACTCCCTCTTGCTGCTTGCATAAAGCCAAGTAGGACAAGTGCGAAACAAAAATCAGACAAACACACAGACAGAGGAAAAACGAGCAAGCACTCCCACTCTCTGTTCTGAACCATTTTCCTTGCATTTTCTTTGCAGAAACCAGAGGAGATTACACATCTCTTACACAAGAGCAAGACAAATATCGAAGCACTGTCCGACGACAGACTGACTTCTACAAAACAGCTCTTTTGACCAAACTATTGTTATCTCTGTGTAGGGCCTGACGCCCCATAATTATTTCAACAGAGAAAAGGAAGAAGGAGAAGAAGGTTGCATAGAGTGATAAGAATAACAGAGGAAAAAAGAGAAAAAAAAAGCAGACGTGATTCTCATAACATAAGATGGAAGACGAGAATGAGCAGGCTGGTGTGACACCAACTGATTATGGTCCTAGTGAGGGAGGAGAGGAGCAGGAGACTCAGTAGTCAGAAGAGAGGGGGGATAGAGATGGAGAGGAGAGAGAGGAGTATACGTATACAGCCGATGTAGAGTCGACAGGGGGGGGTAATGCACAAGAAGCGAGTGCAGGTCAGACTGGAGGCTCTCCACTGACAGAGGCAGAGAGAGAGATGGAGGATGTTGGCCAGAATATCTCAAATACATGGGAACAGTTGGCTACATATGATGATGAAGAGTCCTTCTTCCTTAACTACCCAACCGTCTTTTATAAAACACACATCTACATTCCTTACGAGAAAAGGAATAGACCAGGACAAAGTCAAAGCAACGTCCTGATCGAACTTCCCGGCCTTGCGAAGCCTCTTTTCAACAAAGTGAGGTTTGAGCACGAAAGAGTGCCATTGCAGGATATCAAGTATGGCGACACTCTTACACTGTGCGACATATACGACATATCTGCAACACTCTACGCTGCTGTGCTCGTTGCGGAATTTTATGAACGCACAAACATACAGTGGAAAAATAAACGCACAACTGCAGCATGGCTGTCTGTCTGTGGTGTGTCCCCACTGATATCAAGAATCTAGAAAGAAAGTTCGAAGGTAGAAACCAAAGTGGCATTGAGTTTGCCCTTGAGGCTTTTGTAACTGCCTTCACACTGGCTTACAACGAAATGTACAAAGCACTGAAAGACAACACAAGGTAACATCCTGTTTAGTCTTGTCAGGTGCTTGAACGCCTCACACAACTCCATAAGGGCCTCTTTGAGGGGAAGGAGCAAAAACCAACATGGAAACAATGGGCCCACACGAAGAATCACACTCTCATTAAAGGCCCTCTCACAAAAATCCCAAATAATAACAGAGCTGATAAGTCTTCCATGAGAGAAAAGGCACACTTCCTCTCTAGTGCCACAGGGCTTGCACAGTTCGTGACTCATCTAGCACGACAGGTGAAAGAAGAAGAGACGAGACAGAAAGAGGAGAAGGAGCAGAAGGAGAAGATAGCTGTGGCAATGGCAGTAGCACGGGTGGCTCCACAGCCAACGGCTCCACCTACCACATCTAACCCAGCTCCCAAGAAAGCAGGAGGAGGACCCTCAGGAGGAGGACCCCAAGGGGGAGGAACAGTAATTAACTTGACTGACTCCCAGAAGAAAAAGCAGGCGCTGCATGCAGCCCTAGCTAAAATCAAAATTGGGGGAGGGGGCCTTAAGCTCTATGCTATCACTGCCAATGAGGCTGACACAGAGAAGACCCTCATGACTAAGTTCAATGAGATGGACAGATGTTTCCAGCAAAACCAGTGTGAGGTGGAGCAGGAGTATGAAGTCCTAGAACATCTCTGTGATCGATCCCTCCTTGGAGCTGGTTTTGATAGTATAACTTACGAGAAGTACAGAGGAGAGGAGGAGCTAGCAAGGAAAGGTGGACATGCAGAGATGAGTTGTACTCTGGCCATTGCTGCCCTCATTCGATACTTTAAGGCAAGTGGATACCAACACTTGTGCACTGGCACATTGATTGGGTTTGAAATTTTTGACTTAGTATCGGAGCAGTTGCAGTCTGTCACTCAGCTTGCATCTGTCTTAACAAATGTGGGCACCCAGTACACTCTCTTTTATAACCACAAAGCCATACTCCTATATTTCCTCAGTGCTTTGCACGTCTACAACAAAAATAAGCTCACACTGCTCATGCAAGACTGCAAAACCTTCGACAAGGTAAAGCACTTGAACTTTTTGGAGATGAGCGTCTTTGAGGCCACGACTAAGGCCGTGAGCCCAAAAATGTTGTGGACCGAAGTAATGACCGCTTGTCAGAGGCTCGACAGCCAGACAGCATCCTTGATCGGTTCTGCATCGGCTTCTGCTCAACCGCAAGCCGCACATACGCAACGATCTCTAGGAAAGCGACCAAGAGAGAACAGTCGTGAAGCTAACACACCTTGTATTCGTTGGTGGGCACGGGCACAATGCTTCAAACACACAAATAAGAAATGCCCGTACAACCACGATGTCGAGGACACCCGCATCCGAAACACACTCCTCAAGAACGTACGGTCGGACGAAACCAACACCGTCGCCGTTCTGCGCCGACTGCGCAAGGATCAGGGGTGGAAATTACAGGATGTCGCGGACCATGACCACGAACTAGCTGACGCGATCAATTCTCTTTTCGCTAGAGATGATCAGAAGACGTCAGCCATAGATGAATCATGAACAGACTGGCCGTCTAGCAAGATGGCAGGCATTCTTGTCATGTTTCAATTTTACAATGGTCCATCTACCCGGCAAGCGAAATGTTGTCGCTGACAGCCTCTCCAGGCTAGAGTTTCACTCAGAAGTGGCAGCTCTCGTATCATCAGCAGAAATGGAGGATCTATCCCCAGACTGCACATACGAAGTGCATCATATCGAGTCGATGCAGATGGCGAGAGGGGTCCGATATAACCGATCGGGTCTACGTCATAGCCCGCAAGGTCCGGATCATGGGATATGTTGTACAGCACATGTCCTCGAGGATGCTGAGTGGTCCTATGAAGCATATGAGAATATGAAGGCGGAGATAAAACAAGAAGAGATTAAGCAAGAAGCATATGCGGAACCCTCGCAGGAGAACAAGGAGGAGTTAGACGAAAACCCTGAGAGGATAGGAGTGCAGCTAGAGGATGGGACTATCCACATAGCCTCACCCACTGCATGGAGACAGCAACAGGCTCTCGATCTGGAGTTCAAAGAGCTAATACAGCTATACAAGAACCCGAACGAGCTGAAAATGACGAAGGAGATTAAGGAGCAACAGAAGGAGATGGGGTGGAGAGACGGTCTCTTGTGGTACAAAGGCCAACACGGGCGCTATGCATCACAACCAGACAAATGGACTCTCTGGGTTCCTGAGAAACTCAGACACATCATTTTTGTCGCTGCTCATAACTGCCCACTAGTGGCGCACCCGGGCCGACAAAGAACGCATATGTTCATTTCGAGACGATTCTGGTGGAAGAAGATGAAGGAGAATATTGATGAACAGGTCAATGCATGCATCCCATGCAAGACATCCAAAACACCATTGAAGGCGAATTTTGGCCTGATCGGGACTTTTCCTTTACACTTAGGAATGTTCGAGTTCTTACACACTGATCATGTAGGACCTTTCCCGGTCACGACGGAAGGTTACAGATACCTTCTAACGGCCATAGACAGAGCCACCAACTATGTATGGGTGGTCCCAGTCAAAGACGTTACGGGCGAAACAACAGCCAAGGCGTTGATTGACAGGATCATCTCACAGATTGGGGTGCTGAGAAAAATATGCTCAGATCGAGGCTCTGACTTTAATAATGAAGTCATCGACAAGCTATCTGCATATTACGGCATGAAATGGCAATATGTCACCGCCTATAACCCCAGAGCGAACGGCAAGATAGAGCGGGTGCATAGACCCCTCAAGGCCGCGCTGAAGATGTATTGTATGAAGAAGGAGAACCAAAAGGCATGGGTGGAGGCAGCATCCTCGTTTGCCTTTGCTATGAATTGCCTACCCTCTACAGCGTTAGGTGGTTCAAAAGGTTCCGTCTCGCCATACCAATTGGTATATGGGCGTGAGCCCGCCATCCCAGCCTCACTGCTGCACCCAAAAGATTCATGGGCAGATCAGGATGAGCTGTTTGGGGTGAGACTTCGGGCGAAGATGGAGGCGGAGCAAATAGTACAGGCGCATAGGGAGGCGGAGCGCAGGAAGACTGATGCTGAAGGTGTCAGGCAGGCACACCTGGATCAAGTCAGATTTCAGGTCGGGGATATTGTACTACTGTATCATCCTCAGGTTCCTCAGGGAGTCAGCTCGAAGCTGTTCATCCACTGGAAAGGACCATACCAGATCATGGAACAGATGGGGCCTTTGAATTATAAAATCAGGGGCAGAGGAAAAGTTCAAATAGTCAATGTACGAAGGCTGATTAAGTATGATCCCTTCCTACTTGAAGATGAGTCCGTTGATCAAGCACTCAAACGGATGGAGGCTGACTTTAAAGAGGTCCCACCAATCCGTCAGGAGGATATCTCGGAACGGGATGCCTAAAGGGCACCAATTGCGGAGAAGGAGGAGGCTGAGCTGGAGAACAAGCGGGCCACCGACCGCAAAAGTGCGGCGGGGACTCAGACCCGCAAAAGGGTGGAGTCGAACGTGCCGGAAGGAAAGTTCACGGAGGCGCAAATAAGGAGAGCGCAAAATGACCTTATCTACGACCGACCGAGAAAGGCGATAGGGACGGCACGTTTGCAAGGAGTCCATCAAGAGGGGAGCGATGACGGATATCAAGACCTTCGCGCGGGCAATGACACTCTCGTTCACCCCAGTTGGAAAGAAGGAGATGCGATTGGACATATTTCATGGGCCAAAGACGCTTTTTACTTGGTGAGGCCTGCGGCTCAACACGTAGCAGATGACACGCTCTCAGATTTATATCTCATGAGAGTCATGGCAGTACCCCACAAACGCCATACGCGATCGAATCGAATTTCGACTGCGGCACAAATAATACAACCAGTCTTACATTTCTGGAGGAGTCTGGATCCAGTGGAAGATCCTAAAGTAAGACAATACCTTCCAGTATATAAAGACGCCAAGAAACTTGAGACATGGGATGATACCATATCTCCCACAGATAAAGATCATACCGCGTGGACCATACAAGCACTACCACGAGGGGTGCTGGATATTCCTTTTGACTTGGCACAAGGCGCAATCCCTCTCAAAATTTGGGACGTCCTCGAACAGTCTACCTTAGACTTAACTTTGGTTGGAGGTCCTCCGCCAGGTAAAGGAGTCCGCGCGCGTAAACGGCGTCTATAGTAAGTATTTTTTTTCTCTAGAAGTATTGTGGACCTGATCGATTACGAACATAGCATTGATCCAATATCGTCCCGACAACCTTACTTAGATATTAAGGCTACTACAGCATTCATTCTTCTAGAGATTAAACAAGACACAGCTGACAAAAAATAGGCATTCTATTCTCTTGCTTCGGCAGAGACAGACGAGACGGCCACGAAACAGCACCGTTACGGGATCGCTATTTGAGTGAGCGATGGTGTTTCCTGGATACGACCCGCATTAGTACCAGAATGATGATCTCATTAAAGACTCTACAGTCTAATCAAGAACTGATATATTTTAATAACATGAACTGCTACACCGGATTCCATCGATCTCTACTTGTATCGGCATATCGCAAGGTTAGGGCGCACTCAACCCAACTTCGGATATAGTCGTCAGACTTGATCACCTGACACTATATTAAATGATACCGATTTATACAAGGGTATGTCTTCACAAAAAGTAAATGTATTTATGGGAACCGACGACCGGTTATTACATATATATGGAAATGGCGACATTACATTATTACTCAACCATAAAACATTATACTTGGACATACTGCACAAATATCTTATCGACAGAAGAAAGAGGAAGATTTTAATATAGATACTGAATGTGCTAGAGTATATATACGATTGGTACCGGGGCAAGTATTATTGTTGTTTATAACGGCTAATTCGTGGGTTGATGTATCTTCATACATAACTCTAAACGAATCTTAGTCAGAAAAGAAATCAGTTCAAAGCGTATTATGTCGAAAACGAAGTTCCGCCATAAAAAACTGGGAGGGGGTACTGTGGACATCACCCCCCGAATTATCAGGTAAAAAACTTATTTATAGATTTCGTCTGGCCGGACACGTCTGAAATGCCAATTTGATCCTGGTCTTTTGGCGGCTTTTTGTCTTTGCGTCACTGAGCTAATATAACGAGACATCATTCTCTTTTTTGAGGACTGTGTTTGGTTATATTACCGACTTACTCTTCCATTGAGCTATCGTTGGGGATAGTACATTTCTTTAAATATATTCACCAAACAATGGAGACACATACCTATAACGGCAAAAATCTACATGTTGGATAGATTAAGGGAATATAAAATCAATTATGAGATTAAATCAATCAGGGGTCAGGATGTGCTATATATCAAACAGAAGGAAAGCAAGTATAAAATAGTTACACCGACCGCCCAAAATTACTTAAACCAAGTAAGAGGCGCTGTGTATTTTGAGCACCACACTATACCAATAGCACCGACCTTACCAAATATTGAAGAAAAGAAAGATAGAAAAGAAAATGTCGAAGACTTGATGCGGTATGGGAATTACGAAATCAAGAGAGATGACAGAAAGGAACACAAATTAGGAATTAAAGAAAGTATTTATTCAGTTAGGTTGAATGGAAACTTTCGTTCATTTACTATGCGAGATGTTATAAGATTTGTTGATATTTTTTTGAATGACTTTCTCAAAAGACAAAATCCAAATAATATGGTTAATTTAGGGATTGAGTTTGTAGATTAGTATGGAAAGGTATCTACGGGACTTAAGATTAATCAAATTTCTGTGGATGATGTCTTAGAAAGATTGTCGGCATTTCAGAGCAATGAATTTTTATATACAGACGAAAAAGACACTAATTTAGATAAATTAAGGTTTGTATTAAAATTTGTTAAGATGCCGACTGGCGGAACAAGGCTACAGGTTTTGAATAAATTAGAAGTCTATAAAAAGAAAGGAGTAATTCAAATCAAAAATGAAGACAACATATGCTTAGCTAGGGCGATCGTTGTTGTGAAAGCAAAAATTGAAAAACACCCGAAATATAAAATGATATTGATGGAACGAAAAATTCAAGAGGAGTTAGCCAAAGAAATACACAACAAAGCAAATGTAATTGAGGATGTGTGCGGTATTCCGGAAATTAATACCTTTGCTGATTCCATTAAATATAATTTGGTTATTGTTGAATTCCCTGATAAAATAGTTTATAAAACAGAACTTGAAGATGAGAAACGAGAACGGCTTACAAACCTATACATTCTTAAAACAGAAGGCCACTACGATGCCATAACTAATATGAAATCTATGGTAGGAAAAAAGAATTTCTGTGAGTTATGTTTCAGAGGCTATATGGAAAGACACGCCTGTGAAAGTAAATGTGGTATCTGTGAAACAAAAGGATGTTTAGGTATTAATGACAGAAGTGAATGGAAGGAATGTCATTCCTGCTATAGAAACTTTCCTAACAAGCAATGCTTTGAAAATCATAAAGGAAGCACTTGTGATATCAAAGCGAAATGTAAGGGATGTGGTTTAACTACAGGAAGAAGGATATTCATAAGTGCGGGTATGCTAAGTGCCGTAATTGCAAACTAGTGAAACCGCTTGAACATCAATGCGAGATTACAAAGAAAGAAATCTTACAGC
Organism: Paulinella micropora; assembly: GCA_019918135.1. NCBI lineage: Eukaryota > Cercozoa > Imbricatea > Euglyphida > Paulinellidae > Paulinella > Paulinella micropora. The sequence goes on along the minus strand of WBZZ01004272.1, from coordinate 48,678 downwards.
CTTCTGAGAAATACATATTCTTTAATTTTGAAGCTACACAGGACACTGGCGAGCATATCGTAAATTACACGGAAAGCCAGTATTTTGATGAAAAGCAATCACCCGTTATCCATAAGAATGTTAAAGATTTCTGTGTGTGGGCTTTTGACATCAAGCACAGAGGCTATGCATTCATAGCACACAATGCCAGAGGTTATGATTGTCAGTTTATACTTCGTTGGTTAGTTGAACAAAATCAGACACCATTCGTTATTTATGAAGGCGGTAAAATTATGATGATGATGATTGGAAGCAACGGCAACAAATACCGCTTCATTGATAGTCTCAGTTTCTTGACGATGCCCTTATCAGAGTTTCCTAAAACCTTTGGACTGGCAGAACTTAAAAAAGTTTTCTTTCCTTACTTCTTCAATACCGCTAAAAATAAAAACTATGTCGGAGTTATGCGACATAAGAAACATTACGGCTACGACACTATGAAAGAAGGTAAGAGAAAGGAGTTTCTGGAATGGTATCAAGAGCAGGTAAGCAGTCATAACCACTTTGATATGGCTAAGGAAATAGCAGAGTATTGTCATAGCGATGTTGATATTTTAAGAAAGGGCTGTATGGATTTTAGAAAGCAGTTTTTAGAGTTCGGTATTGACCCTTTTCAATATACTACAATCGCGAGTTGTGTTGTGGCTTATACAGAGCAGACTATATGCCAGAGAACTCAATCGCTGTTTTGAAGGCGGAAAAACAGAACAGGATGACTTCAAGGGTATGTGTTGAATGGTTGGCTTACAGGGCAAGATTAGATAAGACAGACATTAAACACACATTTAATGGTGGTGAAAAAATGTTTAATCTGTCTGGCACCAAAGTGTATGTGGATGGATGGGACGAGAAAAACAAAACCGCTTACGAGTTTTATGGGTGTCATTGGCACGGCTGTCAGAAATGCTTTAACAGAAGCACAATGAACATTAGGAAAAATAAAACTATGGGCAAACTACACAAGGAAACACAGATGAGAGAAAGACAATTAAAAGAACAGGTCAGGGTGGTAGCCATATGGGAATGTGAATGGAGGATTATGAAAACAAGCGAAAGTTTAGCGGAAGACACAAACGAACGGATTATTGAACAGGAAGGCTTAATAGCACGAGAAGCAATTTTTGGGGGCAGAACAAATGCTTTAACTTTATATTGGAAAGCCAGACACAACAATGAATATGCGAACTACATTGTTGTATTTTCATTATATCCGACTGTAATGTATTATGACCCATATCCCAGCGGGCACCACAGCATTCATAGACCAACTAATGAAGGAGAACAAAAAGATATGAAGAACAAAATTATCCAACAGGAATATTTCGGATTAGCAAAGATTAAAATGCTACCGCCGAGAGGATTACTACACCCAGTCTTACCTAAGGCCGACAGAGGTAAGATGATGTATTACTTATGTAATAAATGCGGAACAACCAACCAAAAGGGAGAATGTGAGCATACAGATAATGAACGAGCACTAACAGGCACTTGGGCTACTCCTGAGATTTACAAAGCACTAGATAAGGGATACAAGATATTGAAAGTTTATGAGGTATGGCACTGGGCAGAACAGAGCAACAGCCTATTCAAGGAATACATTAAGACTTTTACAAAAGTGAAGCAGGAAGCAAGCGGATACCCCGACGGCTGTATCACGGAAGAAGCTAAAAACGAGTACATAAACAATATGGAAGCTAAGATGGGTGTTAGAATGGATAAAGATAAAATAGAGAAGAACTCAGGACGGCGGGCGGTGCTAAGTTGTGCTTGAATTCATTGTGGGGGAAATTTGGAGAAAAGCAGAACAAAACACAAAACAAAATTATCAATGACAAGGATACTTTATACAAGGTCATAAATGATAAATCTGTTGATAACATTAATATCAATATTATCAATGACCAAATCATAGAAGTAAGTTATGATTTGAAACAAGATGCTGTGAGCGACCCTATCAAAACAAAGCTATCTTTACTACAGCACACGCCAGAATGAGACTTTATGATAAGATGGATGAGCTTGGAGATAGAGTATTATACCACGACACAGACAGCATAATATATACTACAAATAAGGAAAATGGTGAAACAGGAGACCAATTAAGAGAATGGACAGACGAATTACACGGGGCTAAAATTAAGACATTTGTCGGAGGTGGGCCGAAATGTTATGGCTATCTATTAGACAACGGGAAAGCGAGCATGAAAGTGAAAGGATTTAGTATGAACTATGAAAGCAACAAAGCCTTAAATCTCGTTAATATGTTTAGTGTGATAAGTTGTGGATTGGATATCAAGGATACGAAGTTATTTGAAAGTGGTAATAAGGAATTAGTTGGTTTATTAAAATCTGACGAAGAAAGATGTATCGCCAAACGAATTGAGCAATCAGGCAAGGTATTAATTGTAGAAAACAGCAAGATAACAAGAGACAAACAACAGAAAAAAATAACGAGTGAATACTTAGAAAAAATATTCAGCTCTACTTACACTAAAAGAAATATTATAGGTATTGTAGATAATGCAATTGAAACACGGCCGTTCGGATATTAAGGTTATTTGTGAGGGAGGAAGTCAGAACAAAATATTAATTAATTAATTAATTTTTTTTGTTTATAAATTTTTTACTAGTCTATATAGACCCATGACCACCCTCACCAGACTATGCGAGAAGTTTATATTACTATTGGGAAAAATTTTACCTTGAGCAAGGTAAAGTTTGGTGGGTCACCGATCACAACCAAATATTAAGTTAGATGGAAGTGTCAAGTTGATTAGTATTAATAAATCATTAAAGACCATAACCATTAACTTATTAAAATAAGATAATATTAATATTTATTAATTAAATTTAAACTTGAAATCGACAGTTATCAGTATTGAACTCCAGCTGAGACTCTGGCTAGCCGCCTTAGTTAAATTGAATTTTTCGGCCGGTCAGGAAATTGAGTCGTCAACAACGATGTTGATAATTATGATAAGACAACTTGATTAAAACTAACAAGAATCAATTATTTTTTATTACTTTTTTGGCAAAACTGGGACCGGCTAGGAGCGGAATCGTTTTTGAGTGACGCTTGTGGTCGGAGAGTCGTAGGTCAGTCACTGCGCACGGTTCAGCCCGCCTGTGACAGGATAAAGTGGAGTTGAAGTTAACATGCAAGTTGAAATACGAAAGGAAGTTTTGAAACTTTATGTATATTAATATTAAACAAAAGATTTCACATCACTGAATTCATATTACTGTTGACAATTTCAAGACAACAAAAAAAATAGTTTTTAGTTTTTGCGTCTGATTTTCATTTTTGTGATAGTTTTTCATTTTTGTGACAAAAATTTAAATTTTCCAATTTAACTGTAACATTTTGCGAAAATTTACAATGTTTTGCGGACGAATATAGCAGTTAATTTGAAAATTTTAAATTTCTAACCAAAATCAAAGTGAATTCCGAAACTAAAACTGAAAATCTGACACAAAAACTAAAAACTAATTTTTTTTGTTGTCTTGAATGTCAACAGCAATATCTTTGAAAAAAAACTTTCATTTAAAAAAAAATTAAAATTCCAGCGGTTACAGCAGTCACGATTTTTTTAAAACGATTGAAGTTTGCAGTTTCTTTGCTGAGGAGTCTGACTTGAT
>WBZZ01004272.1:12500-37500 GCA_019918135.1 Paulinella micropora | reverse complement strand
GGCCGCCTTGGCAAGGATGCTAAAACTCGGCGTGCGGCCTAAACCCCTGGTGATGCAGCCGCTTGTGCGCGTACCAACACCCAAGATGACCCGCAGGGGCGCTACCAACGCGCCCTCCAGCTTACTCAGCTTGTTGGCGCCCGGCAGATCCCAAAAAGCCGATGCGTAAAGCAACTTTGCGCCAACCATTTGCTGCCAATTCATCAGCCGAAGACGCGCTGGAACTTCGTGGGCAATCCAGAGGGGGTAGTAGGCAGCCGTTCCCGCTACAGTGATTTCCGCCGTCCGCTTCGCTTGCGGTTTATCGGAGAGGGTGTCCGTGAGCAGAACTCCCAGGTATTTGTAGTGGTCGGTGACGTTGAGAACCTTGCCCCGGAACCTCACGCATGGGGGCGACTTTTTTGACTTGGCGTGCCCGTATATCGGCATGACTTCCGTCTTGCCCGGTTTCAGGTTGATTTCAAGCCGATAGTCCTCCACGAATGTCGCCACGACATTTACAATCTGTTGAAGCTCCGTGACACTATGCGCAATTACCGCAACGTCGTCGGCGTGCAGCAGGGTCCGTATGTCTTCGATGCGGTTGAGGTCCTCGATCTCCAACTCTTTCGCGATTCGGACCGTTAGCTCATCCATGAAGACGTTGAACAGCGACGGTGACAACGGCGACCCTTGCTGAACTCCCATCTCTTCCAGCACTTCACCAGTGAGTTCGCCATCGACTAGCACTCGCGATGACGTTCTTCGGTAAAAACGCAGCAGAATGCGATAGAACTTGCCCTGTACCCCCATCTGGGTTAGCCTCTGAAACAACCCGGCCCGCCAAACCGTAGGGAATGCCTTTCTCAGATCCACGAACAAAACGAAAGAACGGAGGCCAGCTTGTTGTCTAAGGCGCAGACGCTCCTTAAGGACAAAAATCTGGTCCCCCGTACTACGTTTTGGCCGGATGAAAGCCGTAAGCCTCGCCGCCATAAGGGACAGATACATCTTACCCAGACAGCTCAGAATCGCGATGTCTCTCCAATTTTCCGGATCGGTTGGGTCGCCTCATTTTGGGATGTTGACGATAATCGCTTTGCCCCAGTCGCTGGGGGTGTATTCGCACGATTTCAACCAGTTGAAGAAGCGCACCAGAAAGCTCACAATCCGCGTGCCTCCGTACTTGAGCATCTCGTTCTTGATCTTATCCGGTGAGCACGCTTTGTGATTCTGGAGATTTTCCTGGCAGAGCTCCACTTCTTTCTCGGTGTAATCATAGTCCAGCGGGCCCGTCTCAGTCCGGATCTCCTCGGCTTGCGCCATGGCCTCATATTGGTGGCGCAGGTTGTCGTTATACTGGAAGGTTTCGCGGGCCTTCCGCTCGGGCTCAATCCGCGCTGCTTCCTCATCGGAACCGACTTCCTCTACACATGCATCCTCCAAAAACTGGTTTTCTTTGGGGACCACCATACGTCGGCGGTATTCTTCCCATTCTTGTAGTTTTTCCCGGAGTGTGCATGCCAGAGTGCCATCGGGCTTCCGAACAGGAGCAGAAGCTTTGGACCGCCGAACCCCGCCCAAACGCTTTGACAGCTTCCAGTACGTGGCCATGGTAGCGCTCCTGAAGTTGGCAGCGGTGTCATTTTGGACCCGCTTCCACGCTTGCTCCTTCTTCTCCTTGCATAACCTTCTGACCGCCTTCCTCGCTTCTTTATATCTTTGCCAGGCCTCTCGGTTGGCCTCATTCCTTCGCCAGAGGCCGTATGCCTCTCTCCGTCGCGCAATCGCTTCCCTAAGACTCTCATCAAACCATGCATTAGTAAACCCTGGCCTAATCACCCGAACTCCCAAGACCTTCACGGCTGCGCCCGTGAAAGCTCGGACCACTAAGCTAGCGACCCTATCTACCTCCTCCTGAAGCTCATCCGGGTCCTCCACTGCTGATAGATCTGGGAGGCCATCTGGCAACAGCCCCGATATACCAGCTGCAAAGGTCTCGTCGTACTTCAACCTAAGCTTAGACAGCTCACTCTCCTTACCCTCAACTACCCTGCCTATCAAGCGCTCTGCCTTGAATGCTTTGTACCTCTTTACCTGCTTTTTGGGGGGTGGCTGTCCCCCCCAGACCAGTTCCGCCCACACAGCTTTGTGGTCGGTATCAAGGTCTACCTCGTCGACGCCGAAGCTTGCCTCCTCCGCCAGCTCGGAAGAGACGCAGATGTAATCCAGTAGATGCCTTCGTCCACCTACATTCTCCTGCCTAGACCACCAATATTTGTCCCCCCGTGGTTGCGAAAACCCACTGAGATTGCGCAACCCCGTGGCAACAAGCATCGCAGCCAGCAACTCACCATTCTCACTCCTAACCCCTCTACCCCTCTCATCTATCTCGCCAAAGGGGCCCACCACTCCCTCCTCCCGCGCTATTCTGGCGGGCCCCAGATTAGCATTAGCATCACCAACCGTAACCACATGACCTTTGGTGGCGAAGTAGGAGACGGCCGCCTGCCACGCCTCATAGGCTGCAATAGATTCCTCTCGTTGATTTTCTTGGGGAAGTAGCCGTTGCCGACGAACACATCCGACGCCGTCGCGCTCCCAGACGACAGCCTCACCCACAATTGCTGTGGGTGTGGAACAGGCGCCTGTACAATGGTAGCGCACGGTGCCAGATAGTTGGCCACCAACGTCAAGACTCCCCCAAGAGACGCGAGCCCGCACCAGTTGCAGCCGCTTTGCCGAGGACTGCGAAGCCGTCGACTTGGAGCTTCTCCACCTTCTGCGACGATAGGTTGTGCTCCTGGACTCCGACGATCACCCAGCCTCGCTCCTTGTAGTGCTCCGGCCATTCCCCAAAGCCTGGGCTATCCGCACCCACTTTGCCTTGCCAATTATGTGAGGCCACCCTCAGTGGGAAGCCTTTCACAAATTGGGAAGAACGAAGCTGATGCCGATGCCTGCGCTTCGGTTGAGCCCGCCTGGAGCCCTCCGCCACCATCCACGGCCCATCCTGCACCCTCCGCCCCAGCTCCTCCAGCTCCCGCATCCCGCCCCACTCAGCCAAGGGAGATTCACCGCTTGAGGCTTCGCCCTGGGGCTCGTCGACTTCCACGTCGAGCACCCAGTAGCGAAACCCCTGCTTGCGAAGCTCCCTCTGCATCTCCACATACTGGGCACCCCCCCGTGCAGCCCGCTGCTTCTCTCTTTCCCGGAAAGTCCTACCCGTCGCAACGTGAACCTTTCCCGTGAAGAACTTACGCTCCCGCAGCAGCCGCACCATCTTCTCCGCCTCCTCACAAGACGCACATTTAATCCGCAAATGCCGCCCGCTACCTCTGCCCGCGAATTCCACCTCGACTTCCCCGAGACCGAGAATTCGGAGCTCTCGCGCCATGACCACTGTCTGAGAGACATGCGATAGCCCCCATACTATGCAACATCTCTTATCCAGCTCATTTCGTACCTTCCTCCGCCACCTCCTCGGTGGCGGTACCGCTTGCCACACGCCGTGACCAGACCTTTCCGGACGTGACTTCTCTTCCGAGGTTGGGGAGGGTGATCGAGATGCAGCAGGATTGCTGGCTCTACGTGATTCAGGTTGCCCGTCAGGTACGCGAGCACTCGACCACCCCACCCCGGCCGAGTAGCCATCACCACCCGCAGGCGCACTCCCACGGGGAACGTCTAAACCTGAAGGATTACCGCCTTGACCCATAGGGCCAGCACTAGCGGCCGCGCTCTTCGCATAAGAACCTGACATAAGTGGAATGGGACCCCGGTGCTGCATTGATCGAGTTGTAAACTCGATAAATGAGGACCCAGGTGGGGTTATTTAAAGCTCAACCCTTAAAAAGCATACGTGTACGTATTTATAGGAATACACACAAACACTCACCTGCATCCGTAACCAGGCACGAGGCAGGACCCGTTGTGCATCATCGAGGTAGGTGTCGTGGCAAACCACCCTGCGTCCGATAAACGCTGCAAGTGAGTCATCTACCGAGGGCACAGAGTGACAGGCCCGTGCACGTGTACCCACCACCCCATAACCCTCCGCCAGAACAACCCCATGGCATCCGCAGGATGAGCACGAAGAGTGCTGAGAGAGAGGGTGAGCCAGGAGCCCCGCTCCGGTCCGTCGTTACTTTGGTCATTTAGTCGTTTCAAGGCTTGTGGTAAGGTGTAGGACCTCTCGCCTTCGTACAAACTCCGACCGACAGTAGTTTGGTTGACCATCCTTCGCGGTGACCCTCTGAACACAACCCCCTCCCCCAGTGCCCACCCCTTGTGATTCCAGAGGCCACCCCGAGCCAAGAGCCATGAGTATGATGAGCAACTCACATGAGTTACTCTCAGTAATTGGGACCCGTCTCATAAATCAATGGAACGCTTATCGTGCGCCCCTCATAGGCTCAGCCCGCCCATGTGAAAGCTAGGCCTCGCCCAACGAAAAGCAAAGCAAAGCAACAGAAAAAAAAAACAAAAAAAAAAAAGAAAAAAAAAGAAAAAAAGAAAGAAAAAGAGAGAGAGAGAGAGAGAGAGAGAGAGAGCGCGAGCGAGCGAGAGTGAGGCCGCCGTGGCTCGCCCGCAATCCAGCTGGGTGCACCTCGTCACAACCACTCATCGGCGTGAGCTCATAGCTGTGTGTGACATAGGTACAAGAGCAAGAGGAGAAACAGTGTGCCAGCGTGGATGTGTGGGTGAGGCAGTGCGGTGAGGCAAAGCAGCGATGCCAGTCGAATCCCTGGAGACGGAACCTAGCATCAAAAACATCGTATAAGTCTACCCCAGGCCTCCATCCACCGAGTGGTGAGCTCGATAAAAGAAGACCCGAGTGGGGTTATTTAAAGCTCAACCCTTAAAAAAGCATAAATATGTACGCCGCCAGGAACCCAACAACAATAACATAGCAGCCAGGAACCCAACAACAATAACATAGCTTCCGTAACCAGCCTTCAGGAACCCGCCTCAGTTACCCGCCCCCGTAACCAGGCCAGAGACGTGACGTACTATGCATCATTGAGGTGTCGTGGCAAGCCACCCTGCGTCCGATAGAAGCTACAAAAGAGTCATCTACCGAGAACACTAAGTGACAGGCCCGGTCACATGCACCCAACACGTCCCGACCCTCCGCCAGAGCATCCCTATGGCATCCGCAAAGTGAGCACGAGGGGTTCTGGGAGAGAGGGTGAGTCAGGAGCCCCGCGTCCAGGCAGTCGCTACTGTGGCAGTTGAGTGATTTCAAGGCTTGTGGAAATGTGTGGGGCCTGTCGCCTTCATACCCACTCATACCGACAGTAGTTTAGTTAACCAACCTGTCCAGTGACTCACTGAGCCCAACCCCCTCCCTCAGATAACCCCCACCCCCCGCACTCACCCCGAGTGATACCAGAGGCCACCCCGAGCCAAGAGCCGTGAGCGTGGTGAGAGAGCTTCTCTCAGTAAAAGTTTCCGTCTCATGAATCAGTGGAGCACTGATTATGTACCCCTCATAACAAGCTGCCAACGGCCCCAACCCCGCCGTGTGGCGGTGACACCCAACCATGTATTGGTGCCCCCCATAATAATAATAATAATAATAATAATAATAATAATAATAATAATAATAATAATAATAATAATAATAATAATAATATGTATGTATCGTCTGCCAATTGCTGAGCCAAAAGGCCATGTCCATCCAGTCGTCCATTCCATAAGGAAAGTCTCCACGCCAATCGGTGGAATAAAGGAAGTGACGGCATAGAACATTACTCTAGGAGCTTTATACCAATCAGCCCATGGAAAGGGACCGATGGCCTATGTACTCCCTTAATAATAATAATAATAATAATAATAATAATAGATTATGAAGAAAGAAGAAAGAAAGAAAGTAGAATTTAGTAACTTTCCTTCTCATACTTCGTCTTCCCACTCATTCCTACTAGTGGTAAGTTTCTATTTGAAAAGTGATTGCGGACAACAACAACAACAACAACAACAACAACAACAACAACAAAACGAAGAAGAAGAAGAAGAAGAAGAAGAAGAAGAAGAAGAAAGAAGAAAGAGCAAGCAAGAAGGAATAAGAAATAAGAAATAAGAAATAAGAAGAAAGGAAAAAGAAGAAAGAAAGAATTCTGATAGGCGTTTCTAGCTATAGCAGCGAGAAGGAAATGGTCCGGTGGGCAAGGACGATCACAGCGGTCTAAACTGTGTACTGAATTTAAATTACCACTCAACCTTCAGTTGATTATTGTTTTGGCCGGATGTCGAAATGACATATAAGTACAGTAACCACACACTTATAGTAGCAGTAACAATGATAATAATACCAATAATAACATTGCAACAACAACAAAGATAATAATAATAATAATAATAATAATAATAATAATAATAATAATAATAATAATAATAATGATAATAATAATAATAATAATCATAATGATAATCATAATGATAATCATAATGATAATAATAATGATATAATAATAATAATAATAATAATAATACTAATAGTAATAGTAATAGCAATAATAATAACAATAACAATAACAATAACAATAACAACAATAATAATAATAATAATAATAGTGCTTCTCTGTCAATGGCTGATGCATTTCTGCACATGCGCCTCCATCAATAATAATAATAATAATAATAATAATAATAATAATAATAATAATAACAATAATAATAATAATAGTGCTTCTCTGTCAATGGCTGATGCAAATGTGCACATGCGCCTCCATCGTCTCACCCGTGAGGGGAGTACGAAGAATTGACGATAGGCTCTAATGACACCCCCGCACGGGCAGTTCCAACACTTCCAGACGGACCGGTATGTTCAATGAAAATACTGGTGGCACCGACGGGAATCGAACTGGCGACAGGGCCCAGATGGTAGAACTTGACCACTGGGCTATCACGGTGTCCTAATAATAATAATAATAATAATAATAATAATAATAATAATAATAATAATAATAATAATAATAATAATAATAATAATAGTGCTTCTCTGTCAATGGCTGATGCATTTCTGCACATGCGCCTCCATCGTCTCACCCGTGAGGGGAGTACGAAGAATTGACGATAAGCTCTAATGACACCCCAGCAAAGGCAGTTCCAACACTTCCAGACGGACCGGTATGTTCAATGAAAATACTGGTCCAGACGGACCGGTATGTTCAATGAAAATACTGGTGGCACCGACGGGAATCGAACTGGCGACAGGGCCCAGATGGTAGAACTTGACCACTGGGCTATCACGGTGTCCAATAATAATAATAATAATAATAATAATAATAATAATAATAAAATAACAACAATAACAATAGTAATAATAATAATAATAGTGCTTCTCTGTCAATGGCTGATGCAAATCTGCACATGCGCCTCCATCGTCTCACCCGTGAGGGGAGTACGAAGAATTGACGATAGGCTCTAATGACACCCCCGCAAGGGCAGTTCCAACACTTCCAGACGGACCGGTATGTTCAATGAAAATACTGGTGGCAATGACGGGAATCGAACTGGCGACAGGGCCCAGATGGTAGAACTTGACCAGTGGGCTATCACGGTGTCCATAATAATAATAATAATAATAATAATAATAATAATAATAATAATAATAATAATAATAGTGCTTCTCTGTCAATGGCTGATGCATTTCTGCACATGTGCCTCCATCGTCTCACCCGTGAGGGGAGTACGAAGAATTGACGATAAGCTCTAATGACGCCCCCGCAAGGGCAGTTCCAACACTTCCAGACGGGCCGGTATGTTCAATGAAAATACTGGTCCAGAAATAGACCGGTATGTTCAATGAAAATACTGGTGGCACCGACGGGAATCGAACTGGCGACAGGGCCCAGATGGTAGAACTTGACCACTGGGCTATCACGGTGTCCAAAATAATAATAATAATAATAATAATAATAATAATAATAATAATAATAATCATAATAATAAAATAATAATAATAATACTATATCTGAGGCGTACTGATGCAGCTAATGGCATATCCTCAACGGACATAAGCCTCCAATACCCTTGTTCGAGGTCCTCCACCCCCCCGTGTCAGTCTCTCGCCTGATGATCGGGGCCACCGATGGAGCTCCTGAGGGCAAGACTGCACTAAGCCGAGGTTATTCCGCAGTCCCAGCAACCTCTTGTAAGACGTCACCGAATGTGCAAGTGCATACACCAAGCGCGGTTGGTAGAGCTGCCTCGAAACCCACTCATAACAATCTGGTGTCTGCTGGGTCCTGGGCTATCAACCAGCATATGCGGAGTTTAAGATCTTTAACGCGCGCAACGACCCTCCTCCCCAGCATCTACCACCAAAGGGTTATGAGTTGGCGTCACAGTTTAACGCCTTGAGGCCATTGGGCTGGAACTCTGTTTAGCAAGTGTGACTAGGTTTTTTCATCAGGATTTCCCTCAAATATGTCACAGTCAACACTCCAAGGCAGATTTACTACTACTAATAATAATAATAATACTATATCTGAGGCGTACTGATGCAGCTAATGGCATATCCTCAACGGACATAAGCCTCCAATACCCTTGTTCGAGGTCCTCCACCCCCCCGTGTCAGTCTCTCGCCTGATGATCGGGGCCACCGATGGAGCTCCTGAGGGCAAGACTGCACTAAGCCGAGGTTATTCCGCAGTCCCAGCAACCTCTTGTAAGACGTCACCGAATGTGCAAGTGCATACACCAAGCGCGGTTGCTAGAGCTGCCTCGAAACCCCACCCATAACAATCTGGTGTCTGCTGGGTCCTGGGCTATCAACCAGCATATGCGGAGTTTAAGATCTTTTACGCGCGCAACGACCCTCCTCCCCAGCATCTACCACCAAAGGGTTATGAGTTGGCGTCACAGTTTGACGCCTTGAGGCCATTGGGCTGGAACTCTGTTTAGCAAGTGTGACTAGGTTTTTTCATCGGGATTTCCCTCAAATATGTCACAGTCAACACTCCAAGGCAGATTTACTATATCTGAGGCGTACTGATGCAGCTAATGGCATATCCTCAACGGACATAAGCCTCCAATACCCTTGTTCGAGGTCCTCCACCCCCCCGTGTCAGTCTCTCGCCTGATGATCGGGGCCACCGATGGAGCTCCTGAGGGCAAGACTGCACTAAGCCGAGGTTATTCCGCAGTCCCAGCAACCTCTTGCAAGACGTCACCGAATGTGCAAGTGCATACACCAAGCGCGGTTGCTAGAGCTGCCTCGAAACCCCACCCATAACAATCTGGTGTCTGCTGGGTCCTGGGCTATCAACCAGCATATGCGGAGTTTAAGATCTTTTACGCGCGCAACGACCCTCCTCCCCAGCATCTACCACCAAAGGGTTATGAGTTGGCGTCACAGTTTAACGCCTTGAGGCCATTGGGCTGAATAATAATAATAATAATAATAATAATAATAATAATAATAATAATAATAATAATAATAATAATAATAATAATAATAATAATAATAATAGTGCTTCTCTGTCAATGGCTGATGCATTTCTGCACATGCGCCTCCATCGTCTCACCCGTGAGGGGAGTACGAAGAATTGACGATAAGCTCTAATGACACCCCCGCAAGGGCAGTTCCAACACTTCCAGACGGGCCGGTATGTTCAATGAAAATACTGGTCCAGAAATAGACCGGTATGTTCAATGAAAATACTGGTGGCACCGACGGGAATCGAACTGGCGACAGGGCCCAGATGGTAGAACTTGACCACTGGGCTATCACGGTGTCCATAATAATAATAATAATAATAATAATAATAATAGTAATAATGTATCTTCTGCCTATTGCTGAGCCAAAAGGCGATGTGCATCCAGTCCTCCATTCCATAAGGAAAGTCTCCACACCAATCGGTGGAATAAAGGAAGTGACGGCATGGAACATTACTCTAGGAGCTTTATACCAATCAGCCCATTGAAAAGGACCAATGGCCTATGTAGTCCATAATAATAATAATAATAATAATAATAATAATAATAATAATAATAATAGTGTATCTCCTGCCAATTGCTGAGCCAAAAGGCCATGTGCATCCAGTCCTCCATTCCATAAGGAAAGTCTCCACACCAATCGGTGGAATAAAGGAAGTGACGGCATAGAACATTACTCTAGGAGCTTTATACCAATCAGCCCATGGAAAGGACCGATGGCCTATGTACTCCCTAAATAATAATAATAATAATAATAATAATAATAATAATAGTGATAATAGTAATAATAACATGACGGAGACTTATGGAGTAGGGGCCGCCCCGGGTCCGGTCGTAGGGAAACTTTTTTTGCATGCAAAGTTTCAAATATTAAAATAATGACGTAGAACACTGTTTAAAGCTGTAATATTGTATTTTAATGCAAAAAAACAATGTTTGAACTATTATTAAGGTGCGTAGATGAGCATGCAGACCATAGCAGATAGCGGCCTGCACCGGTACTTGCAAAGTGCACGTGCTACATGTTACCTGCTATCAGCGCGTAAGTACAAACGATACAAACACGATTTCGATGCAGATTTAATTGAATTCAGCTTTTGTTGCCACTAATTATTTTTTCTGGTCCTGGTGGCACCCGCCAGCCACTCGCCAGTACAAGTACGCTAAGCTAGTGACAACATGCAATAATTCAAAGTCCTGCAGTGCCAGTGCAAAGACACAGTGTCAGCATCTCAAGCAGCTACATTTCTAAGGACTTTCAACATGATTGGCCTCATTCAGCTGCTAAAAATAAAAAAAAACCACGCCCACTCACTCATCCTCCTCCAGATCTGATTCATCATCAGATGAAGCCAAGCCACCGCAGTTAATGCATCCTGCGAATTCCTGATCACCTGGACCTAATGGATTTGGATAATTACAATACGCGCACATCCAGCGCGTTGCGGGCTCTTCGTACTCGCTCCCTTCATCATCTTCTGCGTCGCTTTCAGCATATGAGTCTACCTTCGCCGCCTTGGAGCGAGGCTGTCTGGTAGAAGCTGCTGCGGCCGCGCCCGAGGAATTAGAAGCAGTAGGTTTAATTGTAGCAGCCTGCTTGCTAGCTCTCTTCTCCACCCCTTTCTTTCCACTGCTGACGGGCACTTCGCTGTCGGCTGCTGCGCCCTCGGGTGACACACTGTTGGGCTGCTGTGCCATGTGCGCCTTGAGCCTTTCCTTCAACTCTGGTACCGTGCCGACAGATGACAGCCCCAACTGCTGACAGAGCTCGACTAGGCGCGGTTTGCGCAATTTCCCAACGTTGAAGCTCTTATTCTGCAGCCTGCTGACGGGCACTTCGCTATCGGCTGCTGCGCCCTCGGGTGACACGCTGTTGGGCTGCTGTGCCATGTGCGCCTGGAGCCTTTCCTTCAACTCTGGTACCGTGCCGACAGAGGACAGCCCCAACTGCTGACAGAGCTCGGCTAGGCGCGGTTTGCGCAATTGCCCAACGTTGAAGCTCTTCTTTGCCTTCTTGTTTGCCGAACGCTGGGAGGCGAGCCGCTTGAAGTATGAAATCTTTTGCTCCCGCGTCAGGTCCGCAGTTGCACCAGACTGCACATGAACCGCTGCCACACGCTCCCCTCGGCCATTCTTCGATGGGCATTTGTCGACGCCTTTGTGCGATGGATGGGGCTGCTTAAACCGCTGTGTGCATGGCTCGCACCTCTTGCCGCCAGCGACTTCGTCCGATCGCATGTCAAGGACAATGCGGTCGGCGTCGGGCGCAACGCTAGTGTAAGCACCAAAGGCAACACCGCTAATGAACTGTTTGCCAGAAGTGAGGGTGGGCCTGGAGTAACGAAACGAGCGCAAGTTGCGAAGGCCCCAAGAACTGAGTTTGCGAGGTTCAACCTTGTTCTCTTTCACCCACTTCTCGATCACGTCTGCGTCGTGACCATAGAACCGGTTGTTGTCATATCCCGCTCCCTGCGCTGACTCAAGCCACTCCTCGACAAGAGCAAAGCCGCGCCCTTGCTCGACCTGGTCTTTAGTGAAGACCTTGGTAAACTTCCTCTTTGCTCCGTCGCATGGGTTCCACGCATGAAATGCACACAGCATGTCCGTGCTGATATCCACTCCATACTTCTCCCAGTAGTGCGCCTCGGAAAAAACGAACTCATAGTTCTGAAAGTCGCCGCCGCCATCGCCAGTGCGAGTACCAGGGCCGGGAAAAGAAGAGATCTCCCCGCTTCCTCCATCTTCCTTGCTCCTCAGATGATAGTCCCAGCAGTAACGGGTGGTTGCGCCAGTGTGCTCAACCATCATGATGTTGTGGATGTACTCGTATTGCAACTGGCCGTCGGCGCGGCGGGTGACTACAGTAAAGAGCAGATCATTCATCTTGCAGCCTGTTTCAGAATACCAAGATAAATAATCTTGGTAAATGACCCACTCCCCGGACCCAGCCTCCAAACTCTCGACCTTAGCCTGGATATAGCTGCGTAGCATGCAACACATAAACTCAGCGGCTGCGATGTGCACAGGCAAGAAATATCGACCTGCGCTGCGCCTGGTACTGCTCATCGTGTCGTTGGCAACTCACTACCTTCGCCTTCAGTCGCTGGATCAGCTTCAGGTCCTGCTTGCCCTCTGACTTTGCCTGTTCACGCTTGAGCTCGGCTTTCCATCTTTCACAGTTATCATGCCACCGGCAGGGAACGGTCTTCGTAATGCAGCGGAAGGTAATATTATCCTCTTTCAGGATCTTGTACAAGGATGCTTCATTTCGCGGCCTGTAAAAATGATTGCATGCATTGCCACAACGACCGCCGCACGTGTAGGCTCTTGCATTATCAGCAACCCACTGGGTGCCCTTCAGTTCGTACACCAGGCGCTCTACAGACCCTGCGTCAGCGACCATGGCCTTGTAGATATTGGGGAAAAGCTCAGTGCGGTAAGATTTGTAGAAAGAACCTGTGGTTCCATACCAATAAAGAGTTTCTCGCCCTGACTTAGCGCCCATGTTCTCCAACACAATCCTTGCAGTCGCTTTCTTCTCCCACTGAGAAAAAGCCTCGCGGGATTCATTAGTCGTTCTTTTCTGTTCGAAAATGTCGACTTTATCAGGCTTTTCCCCTTTGGCACGTCCTTCCAGGACTTTTTTCTGCACAGCGAGTGCTTTGCGTGCATACCTCTCACTGACGGAAGTAAAGAAGGACTGGAACTCCTTCGCCGACATCTTGCCCCTCAGCTTGCCGATAATTGTTTGCTTGTGTGCAGAACGAGCCGGCAATTCAGCAACAATGTCACCAATGGCAGAAGCAGCTGCAGCCTGAGCCTTGTTAGTTTCTAGGAGGGCGCTGGTTTTGGGAAATCTCTGTCGCCCTTGCGCAGAGAGCAACATGGCCTGCAGCTCTTCATCACTAGGAAACTCAGCCTCCACTACTGCAGCTGACCGTTTACATGCCTGGTACTCCCTACTCTTCTTGAGCCTCTTGGCATGCTGTTCGGAAACGGTTCTCTCGTCGATACGCTTTCTTGAGTGTCCACCCTGTCTTTGAAACGATCGCGATCCCGCAGACTGACTAGACTGACACCCTGAGTCTGAACATGAACCAGCTGACGTACTACAGCCATGCGTGAATAGAGTGCTGTCGGTTGCTGTTGACGAGCATGAGGAATGCTCGGATTCATCATCAACTAGCGTAGTAGTGTCTAGTAGATCACCAGGTGAGTGCTGCACTTCATGCCCACTGTAGCCAGTTAGCCTGCCACAAACAGGAAATACTGCAGGCCCTGATATGTTGGATTCATGTTTTCTATCATAAAAAATCATGTTTGACAGTGTGAGGGCATGAGAAACAAGTGTTGAGCTGATATCCAACTCCATTCTAGCAGTGGTATATTATATAATAATATTTCGCATACTTGGAAGCTTTGGCCCTTGCAAGCCGTATTGCTGCCGCGCTAGGCACTGCCAGCGGCTTCACAGGGGTCGGGGAAGACATGCCAGCATGCCTGTGGTCGTGGAGCAACGTGTTTTCATTAAAAAAAAAGAAAAACATGAGACCTTTTCAAAGCGCAGCACTTTTACTGTTTCCCGATAGAACTAGGTCCAAAAAACTTGACAGACGCCCTAGATGTCATAAATCAAACGTCATATAGCATCATATCATATCAACCATACCGAGGGCGTCTGTCAAACAGCACAGAAGACAAGTAGTGGCCTTGAAGACGACGAGAGTGCACCCCTGTACGTTGGAAAAAAAGGGAATCCACACTGGAAAAGTGGCATTTCAGCCACTTTTTCCACCTCCGACCGGTGTGTCTTTTGTTCAAGTCGAATTTCCCTCCAACACTCACTTAGTGAATTGAGAAATGAGTTCTGGAAAGCCCAAAGGTGACGATTCAGTAGACAAGCATGTTGTCTCGAGCATGCAAAATTTTCGGGTGGAGAGGGACGATCAGGGGCAACGCATTTTTTTGAAAACCAACGGCGAACCGAATTGGAAAAACTTGCAGGATTGCATTATCCCCCCAGAAGTTACTGCAAAGTATTGGAATTTTCCTTCCCCCAAGGCAGAGGCCAAGGCATGGCACAGTGTACCAGATAACGTCGTACACACGTACGTTCCTTCTGGGAAAACATTTGTTCTGGCCTCCAAGAACGAGATCTTTCAAGATCTGCCGTCTGCAAGAGGGCGCAGAGTTCGAAGGGGCAAAGCACCTGCAGCAAACACTGCGCTACCTGCAGAAGAGCCTGAAGCTGCAAGCCCTTCTTCTAAGTCGTCTCCAAAAAAGAAGCAACGCAAACCGGTTGGCAAATCAATGATACATACATATGCCATGCACATACATGACATTGTCTGCAGGCGGCACAGAAAAAGAGAAAACAAACCAAGCGCGCCTTGGCAAACGAGATGGCAGATCAAGCTGCTAACAATAACAGCAAACAAGCCGAGGGGTAGTAATTGAATTTCTTTTTTTTGCTTTCTTCTTCTTCATCTTCTCCTCCTCCTCACTGCAGCTGCTAGTTTTACTACAACTATATACATTCTTCTTTTTTTTCTTATTCTTCCTCCTTCTCCTTCTCCTTCTTCTTCTTCTTCTTCTTCTTCTTCTTCTTCTTCTTCTTCTTCTTCTTCTTCTTCTTCTTCTTCTTCTTTCTTCTTCTTCTTCATCTTCTTCTCCTCCTCCTCCTCCCTCTACTACTACTAATACTACTACTACTACTACTACTGCTACTGCTGCTACTACTACTACCACCACTACTACTACTACTACTACTACTACTACTACTACTACTCTTCTTCTTCTTCTTCTTCTTCTTCTTCCTCCTCCTCCTCCTCCTCCCTCTACTACTACCAATACTACTACTACTACTGCTACTGCTGCTACTACTACCACTACTACTCTTCTTCTTCTTCTTCTTCTTCTTCTTCTTCTTCTTCTTCTTCTTCTTCTTCTTCTTCTTCTTCTTCTTCTTCTTCTTCTTCTTCTTCTTCTTCTTCTCCAGACCTCCTCCTCCTCCTCCTCCTCCTCCTACTACTACTACTACTACTACTAGTAACTACTAATGCAGCTGATAGTATTGCTACAACTATGCTTCTTTTTTTTCTTCTTCTCCTTCTTCTCTTCCTTCTTCTCCTCCTCCTTCTTCTCCTCCTTCTTCTTCTTCTCCTTCTTCTTCTTCTCCTTTTTCTTCTTCTCAAGAGCCCGGCTGCGGCAGAAGGCAACTCCGACCCCAATGACAGGTTTACTACTTTGATTTGCATTGCAATATTATTATTTAATGTTCTGACAGCGAGTCGAAGCACAACGGCCGCGAGGAGGAAACTGAGCTGACGGCGGAACAGCAGCTGCAGTTGCAGAAGGACTTGCAGAACATCAGCGGCAAGAGAAGTGCAGCCCTTCGCGCAAGACTAGTGCAGCGGACAGCGCATCCCCTGCCATCTCCCCCGGGTAAGTTCATTTCTTCAATCAAATATTAATGCATAATTTTTTTATGCAGTTCCGCGAGGCCCAAGCGGAGCGCCACGCTTCCAAAGTGGAAGTGGGGGCTGTTAGACATGCGAACCATCGCTGGCGACGAATGCAAGGAGTTGGGTGCGGATTGCGTGAAGGTTTATGCAATGCCCATCAATGGGGGCAAGCTTGGAGATTTCATTGGTTCCAGTGGCCTCCGCTTGAACGGGTTTGACGGGGATCACAATCCACGGTTGGAATTTTTCGGCGAAGAGTTCGACGAGGTCACGGATCCTGAACAGTTTAAAATCATTGCAGCGAACCCCGGCACCCACACGTTGAGGCTCAAGCGCAAGATATGGAAGCTGAACATGAACAAGAGCGAGCAAATTTTAGCAGGAAACATTCCTGCTTCTCAAGGAGGCGGCTTGATTGATCATGCTGCAGAATTTTCAGGAGAGAATGTGGTCTTCACCATGCCGACGAAAAAAGAGGGGGGGAAGTTTCCCATTCCGGTACTGGTTGCAGATTTTTACATCGGCATGTTCCCATTGACCGATTACGGGCCGGGATTTTGGAAGAACCATCCTGCGGGAAAGCAACCGGTGTCAATCCCCGTCGGTGTGGATGCGGTACGTTTCTGTTGAGTGTAGTAGTAATATGTGTGAGCACTTTTCTTTTTGACTGCAGGATGGGAAACTGAAATGGTTGGATGTGGGTCCTCCAGCACATCCCAAACCAAGCCCAGCGAATCCGAAGCCAACCACAGCGACTCCGAAACCAACCAAGCCTAGCAAGAAGGGTGGCGGAGGCAACTCGCACCACAAGCCTGGCTGCAAGTGTCCTCCCTGTGCCTTCATGCGTGCCATGGAAGCCGACGTGATGGAAGTAAAGTCGCCGCCTGTCCCGACGCCTGCGTCGACGCACAAGCCGACGCCTGCAGCAAAGAAGCCAGAAAAGAAGTAACCGCAGCAGAAAAAGTCTAAGCTAGAGACGGAGTCGGAGGAGGAGGAGGAGGAGGAGGAGGAGCCGAAGCCTGCGAAGGGTCGCAAGGGCCGCAAGCAGCGCAAGGGCCACAAGCAGCGCAAGGGCCACAAGCAGCGCAAGGGCAGCCAGCAGCCGCAGCGAGTGCAGCGTCATGGGCAAGGATGTAAGTGCGCCGAATGCTTTGCGCATGGTGAGGGCTGTGAATGCCCTGATTGCGAGGTAAATGAAGTCGAGCCCAAGCATGGTGAAGGATGTAAGTGTTTCAAATGCGCTCCGAAGCGCGCTCCCTTTTGTTATCAGCATGCACCCACGTGCAGGTGCCTTGTCTGCCTCCAGCACGGTGACGGGTGTGCGTGCCCGCGGTGCAGAGGGGCATTTCCTGCCATGCCTCATCCTGCTAACTGCAGGTGCTATGTGTGCTACCAGCCCCACGGTGCTGGAAATAATGCTCTTTCAGCTTTTCTAGCAACGCAATCGCAGCAAACCACCAATTTTATCAGCTTCCTTGCTAATGGGCGGGTGTAAAATTCTATAGCATGATTAACTTAGGTTGCTGCAGACAAAGCCTTTCTATTACCTGCCAAGTGGCAGAAGTTCCAGATTTATCTGGAAAACTTTGTTTTTCTCATTTAAAGTTTCTTTTTGTGCGTTTTAATGCAGTATTTGCATATAATTATGCATAGTAATTCATCCTACAATTACATCAACTTACGCATTTAGTTATACAGGTGCGGACTGCGGGTTGCTGAGATGCAATTCCAGTAGATGCTCTCTGTGGTCATCTACTGGAATTGAACCTCACTTTTTCACTTTTTGTGCGTTTTAATGCAGTATTTGCATATAATTATGCATAGTAATTCATATTACATCAACTTACCCATTTAGTTATACAGGTCCGGACTGCGGGTTGACTTAATATTTTTGCATGTGAGCACGATGAGATTGCAAGCTCTAACTAGCATTCAAAGTAGTAATATTAAGAAAAAAGCAATTATATTACTTAATAATCAATTAATATTGACATTTAAGATCATCCGGCACAACTGCACATAGTGCAGCAGTCTCTACAACCTACGACCAACCGGCCCCTACTCCATAAGTCTCCGTCATAACATAACATAACATATCATATCACATTATAACATGACATAACATAACATAACATAACATACATACATACATATGTGACACTGTATTTAAATTTTTTTTGTTGTGTACATGTATTTAACTATGTGTTTAAGCACATATTTTTGTGTGCAACGTGTATGTCTTAGTGTGTATGTGTTTGTGTGTATATGTTTGTGCGTATGTGTTTCTTTAATTTGTGAGAAAAGGTTACCAAAGAAAAGTGAAGAGAAAGCAAATTACCACAAAGTGCAGAGTGCAAATATTTCAGTTAAAAGCGAAGTATGGTTGAACAGACACACTATGCCTAACCAATTTATTACTTAATTGATGTCATGATGTGTCCAGCAGATAGATGATTGAAGCGATGGCAGTAACAAGGTCTAAATTTGTTGGTTTTTGAGTTGAAGTTCAATTGAAACAAAAAATGAAACCTTCACATTGAAAGATATTCAAAAGGTAATTAAAGATCAAATAAAGGAAATTGAGGATAGTAATTCATCAAAGCAATCGTATGCCGACAAGGTCGGTCATCCGACAGGGGATACTTTTCCATTTGGTAAGTATAAAGGTAAGAAAATTCAAGATGTAGCAGTTATTTATAAGCCATATTTGGAATGGGTTATCCGTCAGCCGTGGTTTGATAAATTTACAGACATTAAAAGTGAAGTAAAAAAATATTTATAATGATATTTATCAACTGCACTCTCATTCGCTTTGCCCATTCTCGTTTGTTGATAAATATCGTTTTTTTCTTTTAATTATTTTTTCTTTAAATTTTTTTCCGATGTTTTGAAATAAGAGAGAAATCTGTCGAAGACAGATAGAAGCGCAATTCTAAAACATCAATGACTGACCTGAACACCAAGCAAGACTACTTAAATGAAATTGAAAAATGGAACCTTGACAGCGAAATAAAAAAGCCAACAATTAAATGGAATAAACCTGACATTGTTTCTTTCTATGAACAATACAAGCCGAGGGATGACAATGTGAAAGTAGTTATTCCATTAGAAAACGTGTTGGTTGATGAACCAAGCACTCCTTTTAAGGTAACTGATTTGAAAGAGAGGTATCACTGAAATTACGGCGGATGCTACCGCCGTAGGCGGTAAGGCTAATGTGAGCGAAGCGTCACAATGTGGCGAAGCCACTTGTGAAGGTGAAGAGATAGCACCGCACGAAGCGGACATTTTTCTTCAATATGGTAAGTATAAAAAAAATGAAAATTGAAGATGTCGCTAAGATTGATAAACCATACCTTGATTATTTAATTCAACAGCCTTATTTTAATAACAAAGATGCGGTAAAAAATATCTCTGATATTTTCATGAAAATCCACGCTTCCGTGCTTCGCACTCTCGCGTGTTTTTCAAACATCGCTTTCCGCTTATTATTTTTTTATTATTTACTTTTAAACGATGTTTACAAACCGCACGAAAGCCGAAGGCGAAAGTGCGGATTTGTAAATATCACTGGTCTTCTATAAAATTAGCGATAATATTGACATTTGCACCATTATTAGTAGTGGAAACTGATTTCTGTGTAAAAGTTAATACATCACTTGGAGACAGATAAATATCACAATTTCTTAGATTGATTTGTTGAGTTGAATTAGCATTAACATATATTTTGAAAATCGTCGTTCCGTGGCGATAGCAATCGCTGTTGTGTCGGTATCAACTATTGAATATTTCGTATCTACATCCGCATACACTGCTCTAGTTAATGTTCCATTCATCACCATTCTTACTATATTTGTTTTTCCGTCTTCATTACTAATACTTATCAATGATGGATATACTAATGAATAATTGTCTAAGTTAGCACCAGCACTATCATATTTTGCTTTATTTCTTATACTCAATATCGGTCTTTCTGTTGTGTGAGCAGTTTCACTACCCTCAATTGAATTTGTTATGCTGGTATTAATAGTATTTGTTCCCTCAATTAATAAACTGGCACTCGCTGTTTTAAGAGTTTGTATTCCAGTCGCTGCATCATTTCTCATTACTGCTGTAAAAGGTAATGTCGTATTTCGCAGGCTTACACCAGTATTAGCATTCGCATAGTCAATCATATGAACTAATTGAAATAATCCTGTTATGGGATTTTCAATATAAAACTTAATAGCACCAAACCCAAGATACTGAAATTGAATTTGAAATACATTTCCTTTACTCCAGTCTAAGTCTGGCATAGCCGAAGTTCCATCGCACGGGTCATCCCAGTCTTCTTGGTCAATATAAACTGCGGCACCTCCTTTACAATGTGCAATACTTATTCCTGCCACATTTTTGTAGAAGTAAAATCCATCGACGAGTTCATTTCCTATTCCAATAAATGAATAGTAATCTTTACTGTCATCCGTTGTCCATAGAGCAGTAAAGCGGGCGAGGACACCTGTTCCAGTTCTATATTTTATTCTTCTTTTACTTACCAGACTAGCAACAGTCGTTGCTTCAGCAGTTGTTTTCAATTCAGCCATATTATTCAAAAATGACACAGATGATTTTGTTTCTGCTTTGTCCATATCCTAGTAGTATTAATGGTATATGGAAAGATTTCATGTAAAACTGGCGTTAATTGTCCTACTACTGCTTCACCAAAAACGGTTTTTGAATTATTTGTTTCAATATCACCATCATATCCAACTTTGACATTTATAAATTCTCCGTCAGGATTTTCTGCGATTAAATTTCTCTGGTGAGTTTTCATTGATATTTTAGAATTGCGATTCGTGCTCCGCACTCTCTCTTATTCTAAAACATCGTTTTTTATTTTGAAAAAAAATAATGAATCTATTAATTTTTCTTTTTTTTTGTTTTTCACGATGTCTATGAGCAAGCGAAAATGAGCGTAGCAAATGAAAGCGATGCTCATAAATATCAACTCATCAAAATTTCAATTCCCTTAACAACAATAGTCCTCTGAAGAATAGCGTAAGTATAATAATTCAATTGTACTGCCCCAGTCGCACTCCATTCATACAGCCGTTCGGTGTCTAATGATAGCCCAGCCACTTCATATCCATCTTCTTCTCTCTTGTCATAAAGAGGGCGGTTGTGATCCCAGAAATCAACATGGAACCAGTTATATTTATACACATTAGAGTTCAAAATAGCGGAGCCCTTAACTTTTTCCTTCAAAAGCATATAGTCTTCATCGCGAGCACAAGCGATATCAAACTGCTGAATTCTATTACTATCCAAAGTAGTGTAATAAGAAGTAATCTTTGCTTGTGCTCGGTTATCGCAATCAAATGCGGTGTTTGAACCTTCGGTATTATTAAATCCACTCGTGTAAATTCGGCGAATTCTCTCACCCTGAAAGCGGTTCATGTTCAAAACAAATGACTGAGTGCCTGCAGCGAGATTGCTTTTCCAAGAGATAGGGTATTCAGTCTTGAACGAAAAGCCTTCACCAGCAATCTTCTGTTGAACACCCAGATAACAGTTTCAACAGCAAGAAAGAGGTTAAGGTTAGTAATCGCCGCGGGCAGTGCGGTGGCGGCCGCTCCTGCTGCAACACTATTAGAATCAGTTCCATAAAATATGGTTTTCTGTGTCACCTCCCACACAATCCTCAAATCAAGAATTTCATTAAAGCCGATAGTCTTATCAATTTCAAAAATGGTTCCAAAAAGCATACCGAGAGGAATAGACACATTGATTACTGCTGAATTTCCAGTATTGTCTGCTGGTGCAATTACTACTGCTGGGTCTTGACCAATATCTCCACCCTCAAAATACTTGCCTCCTCATACTCAACATTAACAAGACTATAGTCTCCAGCACTGCTATCAGCAAGAGCGGTATCATTATGACGACGAGCAGCGACAAGTGGTACTTTGTAGCATGTTTGAACTGCGGTTTTTAAAGTTGCAACCGCATTAGCATCAGTAATAGTCTTTCTGTCTGCCACAGTTCCGACATCAATCCTTCCAGCATTACACTGTTGGAGCATAGACCCATAACCAGACCCAGCCCCGTCGTTATCCAAAGCCATAAATCTATCATAGGAAATCTCAGGCTTCCAAATCATCTTAGTGTAATAATATTACCCACATGTTGAAGATTACACAGACACTGACCGCTTCGGCTTCGCAGTTCAATTGTCTTAATAATTGACAGGCAGTCCATAGCAATTCTGTTATAATGACCGATTCCGCCAGTCGTCGGTGTGTAGGTAAATCGCAACACACTCCTCGCAAGGTTCAAAGGACGAGTAGGAATTTCAAAAGTTGATTCAGTTCCTCCAACACTGCTAATCGTAACAGTCGCAAGACTTTCGCGGGCAGTAAGTTTATTAAGCGAATACTTACCGCGGATAAGCTCGCTCTGGCTATGAGTAAGTTCTCCTCCATATTGGACAGGCATTTTTGTGTTTTGTTTTTGAAGTGGTGTAAGTTGATTAATACACGAAATATATTTATAGAAAAAATAATTAAATCAAAAATTAATTGATATTTGAAAATCCACACTTCCATTCAATGTTGAATTTTAAATGAAAATTCAACATAACGCTCATTCTCGTGTGTTTTTCAAACATCGTTTTTACTTTTCACAATATTTATCAACAAACGGGAAATCTGTCGAAGGCAGATAGAAGTGAAGTTGATAAATATCACTTTGATTTTAACAAATTGAAGAATGAATTAAATAAATTAAAATAATTAATTTCACGATCAATCAACAATGTCATAACAATTCCGAGCCCGTTAAGATTAATGGCTTGGTCGCCAGAGGTTGTTTTTGTTTTGGACGATTTAGGAAGTGGATTAAGAAATAAGTCCGTAAGCGATTTGTTAAAAAAGAACAGACACTATAAAAGTAAGGTTATTATGTCAAGCCAGTATTTGAACGACCTACGGCCAGAAGCCATTAAACAATTAGATTATTTATTAATCTTTCCGGGTCAGTCTCAGGACAAAATGGAACTCGTGTTTCAACACTTAGATTTATCTTTCAACTTTGATTACTTTCTGGAAAAATATCACGAGGCTACCAAGGAACGATTTAACTTTTTATATGTTTAAAGTGTTGGTGACGAGTTAAGAAAATTTTTTGCCTATCGCATGCGCTAGGCTATTAGAGATTTACAATCTCCAAAAACTTTAATTTTAAATTAAAATAAAAATATCTTATAAATAATTATTTTTTAACCTATTATAATGGTAGTAATTGGACACCGTGATAGCCCAGTGGTCAAGTTCTACCATCTGGGCCCTGTCACCAGTTCGATTCCCGTCGGTGCCACCAGTATTTTCATTGAACATACCGATCCGTCTGGACCAGTATTTTCATTGAACATACTGGCCCCCGTCTGGAAGTGTTGGAACTGCCCTTGCGGGGGTGTCATTAGAGCTTATCGTCAATTCTTCGTACTCCCCTCACGGGTGAGACGATGGAGGCGCATGTGCAGAAATGCATCAGCCATTGACAGAGAAGCACTATAATGGTAGTAAAAACATTGAAGTCATTCCAACAATCGGCAAACGAACAATTAACTCAAGCACAAATATGGCAGGAGGCAAAAGAAGACTGGACGAAAGAAGAAGCAAGGACGCAATGGCAGTGAATAAGTTCCTTCGTGATAACAAGATTATTTCAAAGACTGCGAATGTCCTTGGCGATGTCGGGGTTCCATATGCGTCTCGTATCGGGTCTACCGCTGCAAAACTAGGGTATGGTAAGCAGAGCGGGCGTGGAGCCCTAAAATTCTAAATGATATTTTGATAAACGAATTGAAAATATTTTTTTGTTAATATAATATCTAACAATGGTCCCTAAAACCAAAAAAACAAGGAAGCCTAAGGTAAGACCACTGCGGGTTTATAGAAACAAGATCGGGAGGCCTTATATTATCCAGAAGGGTAAAAAATATTATCTTAAATTTCGGTAAGAAAACCAATTATATGAGCACACTTCAAATTGTTAAACTTTTTATGAAATACTTAAGCAGACCGAAAGCAAAGAAAAAAGCAAAGAAGGAGGATTTAAGAAAAGTCCAGAGCCTGTCAGAGATTGAGCAGAATACGAGAACAGCCATTAATGACCACTTAGACAAAATCAGAAAGGAAAAGTATGAGGGTATTGAAGTAATAGAGAAAAAAGATAAGACAGCAAGGGAGGATTTAGACGAGGAGAAGAAGAGGCAAGAGCGTCGCGTAGACGCAGATGCTAAGGAAAGACAAGAGATGATGGACAGGGAACATAAACGAGAACTAGCGGATATTAATGAAAGAAAGGAAGAAATAGATAGGGCGATAAGAAGAGAAAGAAAACTCATAGAGGATGTAAAATATGAAGAAGACAGAAAAAATAGGATACAAGCATTACCACCGCCACCGCAATATCAATATATTATGCAACCACAACATGGACAGCCACAAGCACCACAATTAGGAGCCCGCCACAAGCACCACAATTAGGAGCCCCGCCACAAGCACCACCATTAGGTGGCCAACCACAAGCACCACAATTAGGAGCCCCGCCACAAGCACCAGCATTACCTAATTTAGGAAATGAAGCACCATTGAAAACAAAAGAGCAATATGAGGAAGAAAAAAAGCAAAAGCAGAAAGAAATTGAAACACTAAAATTAGCAGGATATACAGATATTTCATTAAAAAAATGAGTCTTAAAGACTTACAAAAAGCCAGTCAAGATATTCAGACGGCTATAGCCACAGCAACATCTTTAGAAGAACAGAAAAAGTTAGCAGAAGAATAAAAAGAAAAACTTGAAAAGGAAGAAAAGAAAGCAGAAGAAAAGGGTAAGTATTTTGAAAATTTACTACTTAATCAATTTTTAATCTCTGGATTTTCAAAAACTTATCACCCAAACATTACTACAAAAG
Source organism: Paulinella micropora (assembly GCA_019918135.1). Taxonomy (NCBI): domain Eukaryota; phylum Cercozoa; class Imbricatea; order Euglyphida; family Paulinellidae; genus Paulinella; species Paulinella micropora. The sequence continues at coordinate 12,654 of WBZZ01004272.1, read as the reverse complement.
AGTTAGCACAGGCTTTAAAAAAGAGACCAGATAGTGAAGGTCATAAAAAATTAAATTACAAAGACACTTCAAAGCGGATTATTGACATGATTAAAAGGTTTAATGTTGATGTTGGAAATGAAGAGAAAAACGTGAAAAGAAGAGTAGCAGATTA
>WBZZ01004272.1:0-7500 GCA_019918135.1 Paulinella micropora | reverse complement strand
CGCACCACACGCGCAGCAGCTCGCTGAGCTCCTGCTCCGACGTGACCGTCTCTTTGCGCGCGCCGCGCGGCAGCCAGCCGCCGTAGAAGTCGTCGGTCAGGTCCGTGCCCACGGCGGGCCCGCACATGTCTGTGGTTGGCTCCACCGCGGCCTCCTCCGCCGCGGGGGTCCACGGCGGGGTGTTGGCTTTGCGCAGGCAGCGCGACCGAGCTACTTCCAGCCAGCAGTGGCAGGCGTTGTCCGGGCGCGGCGCGTCTGTGCCGAGCGCGGGCGGCTCGCAGCCCGGGGGCCCGAGCAGCCCCATGATGTCCCTGAACGTGAACCAGTTGTCGCTCTGCTCGAGCAGGAACTGCGGGTCGCAGAAGAAGCGCATGGTGTTGAGCAACAACCAGCGGACGCGGCCCATGCCCGAGTTCACTGCGTGCTGTCCGTTGAGCTCGTTCGCGTAGCGCGCCAGTTTCCCGGCCTCGTTGGCCTGGTTGCCGAGGGTCTTGTTCCAGTATTCGGCGATCGTCAGCGGCTCGCCCGACAGCAGCCAGGAAGGGTTCAGGTCCTCGGTCGTGGGTGTGTAGGTCTCGTAGTTCCAGCGGACCTCCGGGTCCTGCAGCGCCCACTTGTACAGGTCATCTATGGTGGCGGCCTGCAGAAAGTCTGAAAGCAGGGTGTCCTGCTCGAACTGGATGACTGTTGTGAAGCGGAACCAGTACGGGTCGCTCGGGTCGTTCACGCGGGCGAAGCCCAGCGGCGGCACGCCGCCCTCCGCCAGCAAGTGCGTGTTGGACCGCTCGGCGGCCTGCTCGGCATAGGCGAACAGCATGGCCGCGAGCGCGCGGCGCGAGCGCTCCGACGTCTGCAGCTCGCGCACCTCGGCCAGCGTGGCGCGGGCCATGTCGAGCAGCCCCGCCAGGTCCACGGTAAACTCGCCCATCAGCGTGCTCTGCACCCTGCTCTGCGCCAGCAGCGCCAAGAACAACGCCTTCACGGCGTTGGTCTCCTCGTTCATGGACCCCTCGAACGTCTGCAGTTCCAGGAAAGCCGCGTTGGTGGTCCTGTTGAAGTCTTGGAGCATGGACTTTTCGTGGCGTACGAACGCATCGATCTTCTCGTTCAGGAGCAGGAAGTCCTGCGACGTGTCATTTACCTGCTGCGCCTGGATGTTCAGATTGTGGATGTTCAGCAGCAGCCGCTGCAGCGTCTTGTTCTGCTGCTTGCCTACATTTGAGAGATTCTGGAGCGCGCTGTCGTAGATCTGCGCCGTCTTGTCCAGCGTGGCTTGCATGTCGGTCAGCCCCTTGAAGCCGTTGCTGAACGCGCGTGCAAAGTCTTGATGGGCCTTGTCCGAGATGGCCTCCGTGATTCTCTCGTCGTAGCAGTTGCCCGTGCCTGGCGTGTCCCCGACGTGGGGAGCGCCCATCGTGCTCGCAATGTCGAGGCAAACGCCCGGCGACGACGCCGTGCCGCCGCTGGGCACCGCACAGTACTGGCCGACGTCGCACGCTTTGGCGCAGCTCAGGGGCGCGCCGCTGTACAGGGCACGCTTGGCCGTGGCGGTGCAGTTGGCGATGCCCAGCATGCAATTCGTGTCCGAGGCGCCTTGCAGGCACATCCTGCTGTCTATGCAGAACCTGAACAGCTCCTTGGACATGAGGTTGTACGCGTAACACACGTAACGACCGGGAGATTCGGCGTTGAGCTCCTTGCATTCCGCGTCTCCGTCGGGGCAGGCCTGCACGCCGTCCGACACCTGTTGCAACCGGCGGCGCCGCCCGCCGTTTTGCTCGGCCTGTTCCTGGAGGACCTGCAGCGAGTAATTCGCCAGCGCCGACTCACGTTCGCTCGCGCCCGCCAGCTGCGCCTCGTTCTGCAACTGGTTGCACACGCTGAAGGTGCGTGTGTTCGAGCCCTCCGGCACGTAACCCAGCAGGTTGCGTTCTACGACTGACTCGGGTGGTGCCACGGTCAGGGTCCCCTGCAGCAGGCCGCGCAGCCCCGCGCCGATGGCCGCCCCTTCGACCTGAAACTGTAAGACGCCCTCGGCCTGGCTGGAAGGCAGGTCATCCTGGTCGAAAGAAAGCTCGAGCAACGTGGAATCCCCGCCCTCCGAACTGCGGTAGCTGGACACTACGTTCAGGGCTCGGCAGACAGTCGCCAGCACGGCCAGCGCTAGTAGCATGTGGGCAGGGGCGCGCGAGTTAGGAAAGGAGAAGCAAAAACCAGAGAGAAAAAAAAACGGGGGGTAAGGGAAAAAGGAGGTGCGGGTGGGAGAGAAAAAAAGAGGTGAGGGTGGGGATTACGGTCAGAAAGGGGTTTGCTTTTGAGAATACCAGCAAAGAAACTACGGGGCCAAACAAAAAGAAAGATCCCTCCCCCCCCCCAAAAAAAAGAAGGTGTGATCCACTTGCTTTCTTTTTTTTTGCCCCCCCCTCCCGGTCGCCTCCCCTACTCCGTTTCCCCACCCCATATTCTGTTTCCCCACCCCACATTCCGTTTCCCCCCCCCCCCCCCCCGTGTGCTTCGCAAGAAAAGGGGGGAACGGAGGAGGGGAACGGAGTAGGCCGGTGCCGGCCCAAATCCGGATATAGCCGTGGGCTTTGCGTTCTGTGGTGCGTCTGCCCCCCCCCCCCTCCTCACAAATTCCCCCTCCCCGTGCGCGTGTGTGTTTTCTGTTTTAAAAAAAAAGAGCAAAAAAAAAACATCCCAACAACACCACGCCCCCCCCCCTCCCCCGCGCTAGTATCTCTACCCCCCGAAGAAGCCGTCCCCCTCACGCCAAGGTACATGAACCACAGGGTGGGCGAGCTCAGGGTGTGGGCACTGGGCTTCATTACTGAATACTGCCGGCTACAATGCTTGTACGTCAAACCCCTGACGCGCTTGCTCGTGGAGGGGCAACGTGACGGCGGGGGCAGTATTGTTTTTTCCATCTACGAGTCCCTGCTGGCGTCGCTGCACACCGTCGCCAGCACTATTCTTACCCGAACCCAGCTGAGCCACGAAGAGGTAGCGCAGGTCATCCAGCGCGAAATTATCCCGCGCCTGGACTCTTTTACCCGCTGGCACGCGTCTACCGACACGCACATGACGTGCATCAAGGCCGCCATCGGCGTTTCGAGCGGGGGCAAGGCCTGGCTGCGGGCCGTCAGGACCCTGGTCCACAACCAAGACCTCGCCGCGGCCCTGAGCTACCCGTACGCGCAGCTGCTGGCTCTCTGGGACCTCCGGGAGACGCTGCCGGACGGGGACGCGCTGCGCCTGTCGCTAGTGTCCGCGAAACGCCTGGCGGAAAAGGGCTTGTTCGATCATATCTACGGGAGGCTAGCGCAGTTTCTACAATTGTCCAACCAGCAGCAGTACCCCAGCGGCTTCGGCCTGCTGTTTTTTAGTCTGGACAGCCCCGGCGGGCGCCACGGCGCGGCCTACCGGGCAGCGCGCGCCTTCGTCTATCCAGACTGCCTCATCTTCTGTTCGGCCGCCGGTTCGGAAGCACACGTCAGGGCCCTGCCACCCATCTCGCCCCTGCACCCCGTAGCGGGTGCGGCGGACCCCCCCGCCAACGCCAGACCGCTGGCTGCAGGCATCAGGCTCATGCTGCACCAGCGGAATCTGCGGTTCGTGACCCCGCCCGAGCAGGCGCCGGATGCCAGCCCGAGCTCAGGCTGAAGCGCCTTGTGCCGTACGATGATTCAGAAGCACAGGGCGCGGACCTGCTGCTGCACGTGCCGCCGGGGTCCTGCAAGAGCTGGGTGGCCCTGCTGCGCGCTACGGGGGTCTATGATTTAGACAGCAAGCAGGGCGGGCCCTGGGTGAATGCGGTCCGTGGCTCAGGCTCGGTCTCGCCCTCGCCGATCTCCACGCCTGCCAGGAACTCCTGGGACAGCCTGACGGGCAGCACCTCGGAGCGGCGCGCTTCCGGCGACGACGAACCGCTCGCTGGCTCACCCACGGGATCGGGCGGAGGGGCCGTGCCGCCCGCCCCGCCCCTGCTGCCCCCCCCTCCACCGCGCCCCCCCCCTCCTCCGCGCCGCCCTTCACCCGCCGGGCTAGCCGTGACGACCCCGCTGCATTTGCCACGTGCACTGCCGCCCTTACCCAAGCCCCAGGCAGCAGCAGATCTGGGCACGTTAGGCACGGCCGTCTTCGTGTTACCTCGCAAGCTACCGCTACCCCCGAGGGCGGGCAGCGGCCCGCTGTCGCCGACGACGAGGCGCCCGCCCCCCCTGGACATCAAGGCCCTGAGCCACCCACGGGCGCCTAGCACGGCGCCGCCCCGCCGCCGTCCCGATATGCTGTCCGGCGTGGCCAACCCGGCTGAGGGGGAGCCCCCCGCCCTGGAAGACGACGTGGTTGACAACGTTGATTTCGGGGGCCCGCAGGACGCCAGGCCCCACAATCGCACAACAGGGTCGCGTCGGCGCCCCCCGTGCTGACCAGGCTCAGGAGCTCCACTTGCTACAGTATGCCCGAGCCCTGCAGGTCCGCGCACCACGGGGAAACTAGGAGCGAGCCGGGCTCGCCCAGACACAGCCTGCCCTTTGGCGCAGAAGACCTGCAGCACCAACTCCTGGAATTACAGAAAACCCCCACGCAGCCAAATAAAAGCTTTAGCTTGGAGTCCCCCGGCTTGTTGCAAGGCAGGCTGAGTTCGCGTCGCATTGTTCTGACGCCTTGCTCCGACGGCTCGGTCAGCGAAGGTTCGCTGAATGGCTTTGAGGAAGAAACAACCAGCAATAAAAAAACATAGAGGCCGCACTTTCCGTCGTAAATAAAAGCCGGCGGGCCGGCCAGACCAAGGCAAGCTTTTTTTTTAATAATAGAAATCTTGGTGAGCGAGCGTCTTTTCAAGGGTTTGGCACCATCCTTTGCAACGACATCTTCTCCTCGAATTCAGCGAAGCGCCAGTGTTTGTGCAGCAACGTGTGCTGTTTCTGTAAGATGGCTAATCTCTTACTTTTTTCAAACAGGGAGCGCAGGTAGTCCTCGGCCGCAATCATGAGTGCGTACAGGGCTGATTTGTTGTACCTCTCGACCCTGCCCCCGATCTGCATTACTTGTCTGTACAGGCGGCGGCGGAACGGCGCCCGCCGGAGTGCGAAGTGGTTCTGACTAAACTTTTGGGCCCTGTTGCACTCTGCGTTCAGCAGGCGGTAGCGCTTGACCACTCTCTTCGGGCGTGGTTCTTCGGGCTCTTCCTCGCGCTTTTGCTTGGGCTTTTTCTGTTTCTTGTCGCTCTTCTTGCTGTGAGTCTTGCTGTGCTGCTTGTGCTTTTTCTTGCTGGGCTCGTCAGCGGCCTTTTGGGGCCCCTCGCGCGCCTTCTTGCGTCTGCTCTTGCTCTCTTGGGCGTATTTCGTGCGGGCCATTCTTGTTTTGGGACCAGCGGCTTGTGGTTTAGGCTATTGCTGTGGATTCTAACCCCAAACACGACGGAAGAACTGGGGCGGCGGCCTCCCGCGGATGCGTTTTGTCGTCGCGCCCCCCCCCCTCCCTACCCCTCTTCCCTTTTTTTTTCTCCCCCGCCCATTTCTTGGCATTTCCCCCCCCCGCCTCCCTTTCCCTCTTCCCGTTTTCTTTTCTCTCCCCCGCCCATTCCCCCTTGCCTCTCCGGCCCCCCCCCCCCCCCGACCACGCTCGCTTACACCAAACCCCCGCCTCCTTTTTGCAGCAGGTAGCGGGGGTACCGGAGGGGCAAGGGGAATGGGCGGGGAGCAGGAAATGGCCGCCTCCCCTCCCATTCCCCCTCTTCGCTCTGCTTCCCGGGGGGATAAGAGAGGAGGCGGCGGAACCTAAGAAACAAAAAAAAAGAGCATGTAAAAATAACAGCACTCTCCCATTCTCCCGCCCCCCCCCCCCAGCTTTTGTGCTTTTCTAGCTTTTCTTTCTCCCCCCCTTCCCGCACACACCCCCCCCCCCCATTCCCCGGCCCCCCCCCCCAGCTTTTGTACCCCCCCTTTTTCTTCCCCTCTCCGTCTTTTTTTTTCTTTCCATTCTTTTTTTGGGGGGCCCACCGTTCCCCCCCCCCCCCTCGCTCTCCGTTTTTTTTTGTTGTTTGTGTATTTTGGGCCAGGCCATGCCGCAACGCAAGCGTGACATTAGGACACGAGGCAGGCAGGCGGACCCCTCGCGCTGCGTTTTCTTTGGTGCCGAACCACCCGTGCCGCTAGACGCCGCCAGTGCGGTCTGGGTCTTTGAACATTGCCTGTACGAAAACGCTCTGAGGCACGACATTCTAGAAGAAAAGCGCCACCATGGACACCCCGAGGCACGCGAGCACTACAGCCTGCAGCTTTCGGACCAGGAACTGGCCATCATCGCCGAGGCTATGATAGGCAGGCCGTGCTTCTACGAACACATGGACAACTCACACGACCCCTGCCTGGCAAACAGCGAGAAGATCCAGAGCTGGGGCTACGTGGCCGCCACCAGGTATGACGCGCAAGCGAGGTCGCTGTTCATGTACACGTACCCGTACGACAATGAGGAGGGCATCACGAGCGTGCGGCGCCTGCGCGACCCCGACGGCCCCAAGGGCGCCAGCATCCAGCACGTGCGCAACATCGTAACGAACCAGGCCTGGGTGCTGGAGAACTCGTACTGCAAGCGCGGGGCCCGCCCCGGCACGTACTTCCTGGGCGAGTGCGCGCTGGCGCCCGAGCACTGCTTCGTGTACACGGAACCCGTCACCACTAGCTGGGACGTTACTCTGCCCCACCAGACCGCGGACCTGAGCCGCCTGGCCTACCGGGAAAACTACCTCAACCGCGCCTCGCACGCCGCCGGCGGGGGGTGGGACAACCTCTTGGTCGCATCCAACCCCGCCCGCAAACCTTGGGGCGTTTTGTGCTCGCCCCCACTAACCACGGCGGGGGGAAAGAAGAACGGGCGGGAAGGGGCGCACGAAAGAATGCACGGCGTTCGGGGGGAGGGGCTGTTGGTCAGGCTTGCACTCCCGCCCCGCCCCGCCCATTTCAGGGCTCGCTAAGCGTCGGGCGGGGGAGGCCTAATTCGGAATCTCTTTGGAAATCTATACCCAAACAAGCGCTGGACTTGCTGGCCATAAAGACCTATTCCTTGCACAGCAACCGGCCCGTGATGGAGACCACCGCAGAAACCAGGCTGACCCCCGTGCCAACCCCGCAACCAATCGTCATCGAGCAGGCGGCGGCGGCTCCTGTGGAGCCACGCCCCGCCGCGCCCGAAGCAGAGCCGCTGGACGGCAAACAACCCCTGACGCACTTGATTGCGGCGGCCTCGCAGCAGATCTCGCGCATTGCCGACGAGGGCCAGCGAACCAAGATAACGGGAGCAGTGCAGAGCCTCGTCGACTCCATGTGCAGCGAGATAGCCGGGCTGAAGGACGCGCAGCGGGAGCGTATTGCGCGTTGCGCCGAGGAGGCTTCGGATGACATGGCTAACTTCTACGGCCTGTTCCTGAGCGAGGAGCAGCGCAGGGCCATGAACACCGAGAAGCAGGCGTGGAGCAGTTCGGCCATGTCCGAGAGCGAG
>WBZZ01004271.1:392500-402114 GCA_019918135.1 Paulinella micropora | reverse complement strand
ATTTAAACAAAAACCAACCCGCATATTGGGCATATCACTACTACTTTGGTAAATTATGGATATTATAATATATGTTGTTAATATTGCTCTTCGTGTGCTCGTTATGTCCGCGACTGCCTGCGACTTTTACTCACGGATAAGTGAAAAAAAGAATATAAGTTGTGTTTATTGTATCAAAAAAGGTATAGATACAGGGGTTAAGTGTGTTTTTATAAATAATGGAAATAATATGTGTCGTAGTTTTGATGAGGCACTGCCGTTAATGTGTGCTGGCGATAGTTCGTATAAGATACACTTGTATAGTGCTCACTTCTTTGAAGCATTCGGGCTAGGAAGCACTATACCTACCAAAAGTGTGAGTATTCCGACATAGACATTCGCAGTTTCGCAGGGGTTTTTTTCGCTTAATTTCACTAAACATAAGACTAATATGATTATAGTCATTTGGAAAGAGATATTTAATCAATCTGCTATCAGTCTTCTTATTAGTCTACAACAATTCCATTCATTTTCTATCTCATTTTCAATTTTTTTTCGTCTTTTTAGTTCCACTTCAAGGACACGGGACTTTAATCTGGAGTTATTCTCCATCCATATCCATAATAGGTGGTGGTCTGTGAAGTCTAGTTGTATTATTAGCCATTTTCTCTAATTTCTTGTATATTCATAAGATTTTTATTTTCTTTTTCTAAATTATCTACCCTATCTCGGACATGTCCGAGATTATCCGCCATGTGTTGAAAAGCACTGACTAATATTGGTATGAAGTCAGTGTATGATATACCTTCAAAGTTTCCATTTCCATCGTCTGCTTTTATTCCACTTTCAGATACAAATTCTGGAAATATTTTTTTTACTTCATCCGCAATAAATCCGTGGTTCTTTTTCTGTTCTTTTTCGTCTGATTTCAAATAATATGAACAGCAATTTATTTTCATAAGTTTATCGCAACAATCCCCGCAGTCTAGTGTTTTAATATCTGATTTTAATCGCCTGTCTGAACCAGAAGACCATGTATTTGCTCCCGCATACATAAAAACATATCCTGTATTGTTTTCACCATTTGATAATGAGTTGACCAAGCGTGTAATAAAGCCACCTGTATTCATTACTACCGCATAACCTGATGAGTCTCCTGCTTTCATAAATATTTGTGGGTTTGTCGTATTGCTTGGTCTTTTTCTTAATGTTAAAAATCCGCTGGATGCTGTTGTTAGGCTTGTATCACTCTGAGCATAGATTACTCCAGTCCCCCTCGCATAAAAATTTAAATCTTGATTGGTATTGCTTCCAGTAGCATATATTGAATTATAACCAAAACCAACTCCCTGTGTCCCGTTGCTGTGTCTAAATTCAACACCGCCAGAAGATTGGCCAAGATTGGCGGTAGCATATAACCCGACTGGTGTAGCATGAGACCCACTTCTTGCTTCTCCTCTTATATCTGCCGTGCTATTAACAACAGATATACCCGCATTTGCCGTTATTAATCCACTCGCTGTTATTGCCTTCGTTGTTAATAAGCCTGATGTGCTATCAATTGTCATTGCGGTGTTAAATGTTATATTACTTCCTACCGCTACTCCTGATGCATATTGAAAAAGGAGATTAGTGCCTTTGGCTATCATAAAATTTGAGGTAGCAGAACTTGACTTATCATTAACCGCACCATCCCAATAACAATCAAATTTTAATGATATGTCGCTATGACTATTGTTAATTAATTGAAAACAAGGATAATTTGGGTCGGCCGTTGTAAATGCTTGTATATGTGGTCCTGCTACACCAGATGTCCCGTATAATTCTAATCCACCCGTGTATGCTGCCAATCCTCTCGTTGTTCTTCCCAATATCAATGGTTTATCTTGTGCTATTGTTATTTTATCACTTGCTGTTATCGTTGTTCCCGTTATCGTTGTTCCCGTTATTGTTCCGCCACTTGTTATGTTGTTTGAATTCATATCTAAGGCACCATAAAACCGCATACCACCCGCATTATTAAAACGGACGATATCAGACGAAGCGGATTTATTATCCAAAAGTTTTGAAATATAAAGTCCCGCCCCTTTTACATCAGATGCTACATTCGTAAATACATAACCTCGTTGGTTCGCGGTTCCACTTGAAGCAGTATTTAGAGTAAATAAGAAATACTGATAATCACCCGTTGTCTGTGAAAAGAATATATCTCCTCCATTTTGGTTTAATATCCGCGCCCCATTATATGTTATATTTCCACCATTAATGATATCTACATTATTGAAATCGGCTTGGCTTAACAAATTTAGTGCCCTTACATCATTTCTACTTCCATTAAATATCTTAATTCCTGTTATTGTTTGGTCTCCTGTTAGTTTTACATTTTGTCCGTCCAATGTGTCCGCATATCCTTTTGTTGCTCCGTCCGTTGATAATGTCGGAGTTCCAAGGTTGGCTATTTTGCTACTATTACAATCTAGCCCCGAAGCATTTACCCAACCGACTATTGCTCCATCAATAACGAAACTTACTTTTTTCGCATTTATTTCAAAGTTATAATTTACACCCGTGCCCATATCAAGGCATCCGATAGTTCCTATGTTTGCTGTGGAGTTAAAGACCACGAATGTTCCTTTTGTTGTGGCATTCGTTGAATTTCCTGTTATTTCAAGAGCGCTGCTAAATGTCTTAATTCCTGCTATGGTTTGGTTTCCTGTTAGTTTCACATTTTGCCCGTCTAATGTATCCACATAACTTTTCGTTGTTGCGTCCGTTGTTGCTGTTGGTGTGGCTAAGTTTGTTATTTTTCTATTGTTTAAAGATAGTGTCGTGCCCGTTGCTGTCGCTATTACATTATCCCCCGCATATAACTCAACATACGAACCCGTTATTTGTATTGGATAATAACCCGCGGTTGCTATTTTTTGTGCCACAATCTCTCCTATATTTGTCGCCGTATCAAAGGCGATACCGATACCATCAAAAGCGGTTGGAGCAGTAGCACCTCGCACTTCTATTGTTGAAGTAAATTTTTTATTCCCTGCTATGGTCTGGTCTCCTGTTAGTTTAACGACAGAAGTATCAAGAGTAGAAACATCAACACCATCAACAAGATTAACATTTGTTATACTTTGGCTTTTCATATCAATCCCCGCACTAGCATTTATTATGTTGCTGAATGTTTTGGTTCCTGCTATAGTTTGGTCTCCTGTTAGTTTGACGACTGCGGTATCAAGAGTAGAAACATCAATACCATCAACAAGATTAACATTTGTTATTGAAAATCCTCCCATATTTAAACTGCCCGTCATAGCCGTTGTTCCGTCCTTTGCTAGTTTCGTATCGGTATATGCTTTTGTTGAAGCATCGCCATCGTAGAATGGCGCGGGCAATCCGCTGATTGCTGTTGTGCTGTTAAAATTTAAAACATTATTTGTTAATGTCATTCCGCCCCCTGTTGTTGGAGCAAAAAGTATGGACGAGCCTACAAAAGATAATGGATAGCCCGTCGCACCACCTGCCTCCGACGAATAGATAGAGCCCATATTATTGTTGTAATTGAAGAATAATTTTCCTGTGTTTAATGGATTTGAGTCTTTTACGGCCACATAAGTAGTAAATGTTTTGTTTCCTGTTATGGTTTGGTCTCCTGTTAGTTTTACCACCGAACTATCAAGAGCCGAAACATCAACACCATCAACCAAATTAACATTTGTTATACTTTGGCTTTTCATATCAATACCCGCACTAGCATTTATTATACTGCTAAATGTCTTAATTCCTGCTATGGTTTGGTCTCCTGTTAATTTAACCACAGCACTATCAAGGGCAGAAACATCAACACCATCAACATTACCGACATTTACTATATTAAAACTTCCCATATTCAAATCTCCAAACATCATAGTGAGCCCATCCAATCTAAGAAAAGGAGAAGCAACATTTCTCCATTGACCTGTGCTATAAATGAGTAGTTGGTTGTTTGTGGGTGTGCCTGTTATGACTACATCCGTTAATTTATCCAATTCAAAGTCGCTTATATAACTTGAAGTCAATGTAGCAAATGAAGTATTGCCGAGCCCGTCCGTTTTTAATATTTGATTAGCCGTGCCGTCCGCTATTGGTAAATCGTATTCGTTATTAATTGACACATAACCAGTATCAGATATCAACAAAGAAGAGTTATTATTTTTTGACGATATTGTTATATCATCAGTCCTTGCTTGGACTGAGTTTGCTTCTATGTGGTCGCCATATAATACACCATCAACTTCTAAATCCTCGTCTATTATCACAGAGCCGTAATAGTGATATGCCCACGGATTGCCTAAATGGTTCATATTTGAATTCTATTATTTTATAATAAATCTTATAATAAATCTTATAGTATAAGATAGATATATATATAGTTTAAAAAAATGAATATATTCGGCCGTTCGCAAGAGCAACAATCTATTGACACAAAAACAATCGCGGTCGTGGCCACCCCGACATTAACAAGAAACATTCAAAATGCTTATGTTGGTCTTGACATTAGGTCATGGATGACGAGTTCCACATTTACCACTCTTTGTACTGGCGGATATGGTAGCAAAACCATATCAAGTCTTGGTTATGGTTATTTCATTAATGTATCATTTCGTGGTTCATTGAATTTACCCGCACCAACTGGCATTGCCACTTTTCAATTTTGGTTTCATATCACAGATGGCACGAATACATATGATTACTATACCGAAGTGCTAAATTATACAACCGCCATTGATTATAAGTCTTTTGATTGTGTGTGGCTAATCCAAAGATACGGAGTTCAAATGAATTTGACTTGGCAGATGACTTGTCCAAACCCGTCTGACACTACCAACAACCGCACTATACGAATTGTAGATAATACAACAAATGATGCTCTGGTAGCGTATGCGACTGGTGCTCCATTAACAATGGAAGTGTATTATAAATCAGCATCTGCGGAGCCTGTATCTTTCAAACCTTCGTATTTCAATATTGATGTAATGAGAGACATAGCACTAACTGCCTCTTACACATGAAACCTGTCATACATATCCTTTAGTGTCGTGAGTTTGCCCTCGTGTTGAGATAAGACATCGCGGAAAAATGTCTTATAATCTAACTTACCATATTTAAGAGTGGGGCGTTGCTCTGGCGGTATATGTCCGTATCTACTCTCGTGCCATTTCTTCATATCCTCCTGTAATATGGTGCGGTCATCCACTTTCATATACAAGAAATTAAACGGGTCTTTGGATACTTTCAAATGTGCCGTTATTATTTCATAGCAACTATACCCGCCCTCGGGTGGATTCCGCTTTGCTTTAATCGGTGTTTTCTTCTCTTCTTTTGCTTCCGTTTCTTTTTTTGCCAGTTCTTCCCCCACGTTGGCCTTAATTTCAGTAATGCCTGTTTCTACTAAATCCGCAGTTTTGAATGGAGTGCTTTCCTCCTCTGCCATACTGCTAACTATGTTTTCCAGTGTAGTGGCCGACGGCATTTCTACTTTTACATTGTCGCCACCGCGGGGTTTGTATTGTTCATAAAATGATACAATTTCGGGTTTCGTCCATTTAATGGTCGGTTTCTTAACATTGTTATCAATCTCCCATTTGGCGATCTCGTCAAGGTAGAATTGCTTTGTGCTCATACTATATAATGGATAGAAAAAAAATACCAACTGGTATTATTGTTTATTCATCGTCGTCGTCCTGTGTGCTAAATCGCCATTCTTGGTCGCCATAAATAGTTCGCCATGTGTTCTGGCATTCTTCCAGAGAGGGTAATTGTATAAATCTTGGTCTCCTTCCGCCTATGGTTTTCTTTGTTTCCCTTGCATCGGGGATCAGTTTTTTCATTTGCATCCAGAAACTTGTCTGCGAAGTATGAGGGTCATTAATATTTGATTTATATACTTCATACATTACTTCTTTTGAAACTTCATCTCCAAATTGTATTTCTGGCATTCCGCTTGAAATATGGCCATCGTTTAAACAATCTAACCACCACTTCCGTATTTTAGATAATGTTTTTACTTTTTGTTGTCGTAGTCCGCCCGTTAATATCGTCTCGCGATCGTTAAAAGTGCTAAGGTCTCGTTCGGCAAGAAACTTCGCCAGTCGCTGTCGGTCAATTGCACGGATATCCGTAATTGCTTTTCTTTTTTCGTTTTCTTTCATTAGTGCCAATTCGTCCGATACTTCCAATACCAGCCATCGTTGCTCCGTTGTTCCTGCGGGGACAACCCATTCTTCGTTAGAAGCAAGCACCAAGAAGAAGATATTTTCTAATGTGAGATTTGGTAAATATTTTTGTTTGAGAGTGAGTGTATTTTCGGATACCATTTTCTTAATAGTGCCCGCTCGTTCCTTATCACCACCCCACACCATTTCGTCCATATATACGACTATAGCCCGTGCTAGTTGGGCATTGAAGTCGCCTAAGACTTCTTTCACATCGGAGGGCTGAAAGTAATATTCGCCACCAATAATATCTTTGAATATTTCAAGGATAATCCCCTTACCTGCTCGTTCTGTGCTGGTTAGCACCAAAGATAAATGTAATTTCTCCCACGGCTTTTGGTAAATGTGGGCAAACATATCCAAAACCTTTTTATAGACATTTTGGTCTCCACCGCACCATCTGTTTAAAATATGTTGAAAGAATGGCTCGTTTTTCTCTTCTTCTGGAGTAAATGATTTTACATCGTGCAATGTGTCGGCGGGGACGGCAAATCCTTTGAATAAGTTGTAAAACCCTTTTTTATTGTCATCAAAGTATGCCTTGGGGTCAAAGATAATATCATTTACCTCTCGTCGTTTCGGGTGAGTATTCCACATTTTGTATAAATCAACAACATTCAATGTGGCGGGGTTTTTGCCTAGTGCTATCCAGTCTTCCTTTGAAAGATTAGTCTTTATTCTTTTGTTTTTGAAGAAGGCCTCCATCGCCGTTTCTGTTTTATAACGAAACACCATTTTATCCCTAGCATCAATGTATTCTTCAATTATGGTTGGCTTTGCCAAGTTAGCAAAACAATATGATTTGTTCATCCATGCCAAAGCGGTTTCTAGAAAATCTTTGAATTTTTCAATCGTCTTACACTCACTGCCAAGTCGCCGTAAGTCATCAATAGTGTTGATATCGTGAGCAATTGCGGGAGTAAATTCATGAATTCGCACACCTTTACCTTCACAACCCGTATCATGGCAGTAGAAATAAAGCCCGTCTCGTTTCCACACAACATAGCAGTTGTCGCTTTGGTTCTCCTCGCCATTTATGATACATTTTCTCACTCCTTTCGTTTTTAAAACAAACATTCGTTGCTTTTGCTCTTTTATATCCACATTAGCCACTTTGCTGAGTATGATTTGTTCAACTTCGGCAATAGTTATGTGCTGGTATCGTCGCAGAGAAGTGTATTCGGGCAGTTTAACACCATAATATGAGGTTTCGTCGGGTCGCATGATTAAGTAATCATCAATTTCAACATTTTGTAATAGTTTCAATGTATTGGTTTTTGGTGTATAAGAGTATGGAAGCAACACACGACTGCTCCCGTCTTTGTGAGAGTAAATGGTGCGAAATGCTCGGTTCTTGTTATACACGGAGATATCAAGAATGGTTCGCAGTTCAATTTTTTTATCCTGTCGTTCAAAGGTGAAGCAGAGGTCAGTGTAATTTTTTTCAATAATGGTTTCCACGAATTTCCAAAATTCTTTTTGTGTGTCGCAGTTGGCAAATACGAAGCCGTTGTCATATGAAAAGTGGCACGACATCTTATCACCCTTGCAAGCATCCAAGTATTTGGCCTTTTTCGGGTTGTATTTCATACCAAGGAGTTGAAATACATTTTCCATTAAATCGTTCCATCGTTCATACATCTTCTCTCGCGAGATACTCAAGTTATCGCCGTCCAAATCGGCAAACATTCGCTGTGGCTTACCATCCATCAACACTTCGTAAAATTGTTTTTGTTCTTCGGGGGTTTTTTCAATCAATTCAATAAAGTCTTCTTGGTTTGGTAAAGTAGTAAATTGTTTGTTGCCCCATTTGATAAGGATTTCGGCCGTTTTGCCCTCCAGTGCTTCTTCCTGTTTCCAGTGCCAGTTGCCATTGTCCAACATAGGGGCGGTCATTGTATATCAGTGGTCAGATTTTTTTATAGAAAAATAATTAAATTGTTCTATATATCTATACCCATATGTTATCTTATCCTTAGATGAAATTAAAATATTCTATATATACTTACCGCAACCAAAAGGGAGTGTTGTTTCGTATTTTATTGTAGCAGTCGCATGGTTCATATCCTCTGTAAGCATTACAAAAGGAGCATTGGTAAAAAGCCTTTCGCATACATGTCGTGTGGTAGTATTTGTCCTTGTTCGGGTATCGTGCTATTATATTTTTTGAAATCGCCCTTTTACTTTCGCAGTGGCTACAAAATTTAACATTGGGGTCGTTAAGTCTAACTAGCAACGACAACTCTTCATTCATTTTACGATTATTAAACCTCTTGACACAATGAGAGCCAACAATCATCTCAGCACCACTCGTCCTGTGCTTGATTATGAAGTTCTTTGTAATTATGTGCCCACAGCAACAATAACTTTCCGTGCCACCTTCTAGCATACGTGCCACCTGCCAGTGATTAGTGTCCCATCGGCCGTCGGGGGCAACAAAACGGACAGCATTGATTAAATTTAAAAAATAGTTTCCCTCCGTGTAATCAATGTGCAATTGTAAATCTTCCTGTGCCCAGTATGGGCGTGTCATCAGCAGTCTAGTGTCCATAGTATATTATGGTGGATATATTTATATATAAAATAATTTATATATTTACCGCCAGACTATCCCGCAATCGCCTCAAACTTATCAATTCTTCCTTTTGTTTTTCGTATCGCTCCTTCCGCTGTGCCTTAATTTTTTCCTTATTTTTGTGGTAGTAAGCCTTGGCATTTGCTCGGTTCTTATCGGGGTGTGCCTTCAAGTAAGCACTCGCCCTTTCCCTCCTTATTAATACCCGTTCGTCGGGCGTGTTATATTTCTTTTGTCTCGGCATGTTATATATATAATTATATTGTTTTAATTATTTAAATCAAAATTGTTTTAATCATTAGATTTCCACTGGATTTCAATCATTAGAGGTTGGACACCTGCGAGAGAGAGCAGAGGGTGTTTTATTAAAATTCATCTTCCTGCCCCCTGTCCAACCTTTGGCCATCGGGAGCCGAAACCTTTTTATATATAGTCTATACTATTTTAGTAGAGACTATATTTTTTTTTTATTTTTCTTATATAAGGTTGGACACCTTGGACAGATAAAAAAAGTATTAATAGTAAGAGTAATAATATAGAAAATCCTTAAAAAAACATAATAAAAAGTGTCCAACCTTCAAAAACTGAGGTTGTCCGTGTCCAACCTAAGGGTTGGACAGGGGGTAGAAAGCGGTATTTTATAAAAACTCTCTCTCACGTGCTTATACATTAAGTGGTATATAGTATATTTATGTTAAACATAAGCGGTATATAGTATATACAATGGATACCGACATTAAGGAAGAATTGAAATTCTTAATGAATACACCCGATACAAAACAGCAACGATACAGAAAAAAGTATAAGGA
>WBZZ01004271.1:372500-382500 GCA_019918135.1 Paulinella micropora | reverse complement strand
ATTCCCGTCGGTGCCACCAGTATTTTCATTGAACATACCTGTCTATTTCTGGACCAGTATTTTCATTGAACATACCGGCCCGTCTGGAAGTGTTGGAACTGCCCTTGCGGGGGTGTCATTAAAGCTTATCGTCAATTCTTCGTACTCCCCTCACGGGTGAGACGATGGAGGCGCATGTGCAGAAATGCATCAGCCATTGACAGAGAAGCACTATTATTATTATTATTATTATTATTATTATTATTATTATTATTATTATTATTATTATTATTATCATTATTATTGTCATTATTATCATTATTATTGTTATTGCTATTGCTATTGTTATTGTTATTGTTATTCTTCTTATTATTGTTATTATTATTGTTATTATTCAGCCCAATGGCCTCAAGGCGTTAAACTGTGACGCCAACTCATAACCCTTTGGTGGTAGATGCTGGGGAGGAGGGTCGTTGCGCGCGTAAAAGATCTTAAACTCCGCATATGCTGGTTGATAGCCCAGGACCCAGCAGACACCAGATTGTTATGGGTGGGGTTTCGAGGCAGCTCTAGCAACCGCGCTTGGTGTATGCACTTGCACATTCGGTGACGTCTTGCAAGAGGTTGCTGGGACTGCGGAATAACCTCGGCTTAGTGCAGTCTTGCCCTCAGGAGCTCCATCGGTGGCCCCGATCATCAGGCGAGAGACTGACACGGGGGGTGGAGGACCTCGAACAAGGGTATTGGAGGCTTATGTCCGTTGAGGATATGCCATTAGCTGCATCAGTACGCCTCAGATATAGTATTGTTATTATTATTATTATTATCATTATTATTATTATTATTATTATTATTATTATTATTATTATTATTATTATTATATTATTATTATTATTATTATTATTATTACTATTACTATTATTATTATTATCCCTGAAAGGTGTTGGAGAAGGGGGTGGGGGGTTTAGGGGGAGGGGGAAAATGAAAATTGTGTACCCCCCCCCCACCCCATTTCCGCACCCCTGTCGGAATAAATCATGGTTTGTGGGAACGAGGAGGAGTTCGGAGCTCATATTTGCAGGGTGGTTAGCCCCAGAATCGATCTTGATGCTGATATGATTTTCTTGGAATTCACGCAAATATTTGCGTTAGGGCAGTGTCCTGAATGCCAAATTTCCTTGTTTTTTTTGGCTTTTTTTTGCATCTTTCATCGGAATAAATCATGGTTTGTGGGAACCAGGAGGAGTTGGGAGCTCACATTGGCAGGGTGGTTAGCCCCAGACTCGATCTTGATGCTGATATGATTTTTTTGGAATTCACGCAAATATTTGCGTTAGGGAGTGACCTGAATGCCAAAATGCCTTGTTTTTTGGGAGTTCTTGCCGGTGCCTCCGGCAATTGAACGTACCCTGTCGAATGGAAAGGGGGGGTCCGGGGGGCTCTCCCCCCCGGAAACCCAAAAATGGAGTATGTACGTACCATTTGTGGTCGCGGGTGGCACCCACACTCCAATTTATGGTATTTTTGCCACCAGGTGGCACTTGCCGGTGCCTCCGGCAATTCAACGTACCCTGTCGAATGGAAAGGGGGGGGTCCGGGGGGCTCTCCCCCCGAATACCCAAAAATAGAGTATGTACGTACCGATTGTGGTCGCGGGTGGCACCCACACCCCAAATTTCAGGTATTTTTGCCACCAGGTGGCACTTGCCGGTGCCTCCGGCAATTGCACGTACCCTGTCGAATGGAAAGGGGGGGTCCGGGGGGCTGTCCCCCGGAAACCCAAAAATAGCGTATGTACGTACCAATAGCGGTCGCGGGTGGCATCCACACCCCAGTTTTGAGGTTTTTTGCCACCTGGTGCCACTTGGGGAAACCAGAGGGAGTTAGAGGCTGATATTTGGTGTACCCGGTACTACCTGATGAGCTGTCTTCGAAAATAGAAGAATTATGGTGCCGATTGGCACCCAAACCAGACTTTTCTGGTTTCTGCGCCACCAGGCGCCACTTGCGCACACCAGGTGCCACTTGGCCCCCCCCCCCTGGGGAACCCTGGTTGGAAATTCAACGTACCCTCTCTATGGGGAAGGGGGGTCCGGGGGGCCCTCCCCCCGGGAACCCTTGTTTGCAATTCAACGGGTCGGGGGGGGGGGGGGTCAAGGGGGAAGAAGAGGGAGGGGGGGGGGAGGGGAGGAGGAAGGGGGAAAGAGGGGGGGGGTTGCGCAAAGCGCAACGAAAACCATCCTTTCAGGTGTTGGCGCAGCCCCTAGTTATTATTATCATTATTATTATCCCTGAAAGGTGTTGGAGAAGGGGGTGGGGGGTTTGGGGGGAGGGGAAAAATGAAAATTGTGTGTACCCCACCCTCACCCACCCCCACCCACCCCCCAAATCTGCACCCCTGTCCCTATAAATTATGGTTTGTCGGAACGAGGAGGAGTTCGGAGCTCATATTTGCAGGGTAGTTAGCCCCAGACTCGATGTTGATGCTGATATGATTTTTTGGAATTCACGCAAATATTTGCGTTAGGGGAGTGTCCTGAATGCCAAATTTCCTTGTTTTTGGCAGTTCTTGCCGGTGCCTCCGGCAATTGAACGTACCCTGTCGAATGGAAAGGGGGGGTCCGGGGGGCTCTTCCCCCGGAAACCCAAAAATAGCGTATGTACGTACCGATTGTGGTCGCGGGTGGCACCCACACCCCAAATTTCAGGTATTTTTGCCACCAGGTGGCACTTGCCGGTGCCTCCGGCAATTGAACGTACTCTGTCGAATGGAAAGGGGGGGTCCGGGGGGCTCTCCCCCCGGAAACCCAAAAATAGCGTATGTACGTACCAATTGCGGTCGCGGGTGGCACCCACACCCCAATTTCGAGGTTTTTTGCCACCAGGTGCCACTTGGGGAAACCAGAGGGAGTTAATAGAGGCTGATATTTGGTGTACCCGGTACTACCTGATGAGCTCTCTTCGAAAATAGAAGAATTATGGTGCCGATTGGCACCCAAACCAGACGTTTCTGGTTTTCTGCGCCACCAGGCACCACTTGCGCACACCAGGTGCCACTTGGCCCCCCCCTGGGAACCCTGGTTGGAAATTCAACGTACCCTCTCTACGGGGAAAAGGGGGTCCGGGGGGCCCTCCCCCCGGGAACCCTGGTTTGCAATTCAACGTACCTTTCTCGATGGGGAAGGGGGGGGGGGGGGGGGGTTGCGCGAAGCGCAACGAAAACCATTCTTTCAGGTGTTGGCGCAGCCCCTAGTTACTATTATTATTATTATTATTATTATTATTATTATTATTATTATTATTATTATCCTGAAAGGTGTTGGAGAAGGGGGTGGGGGGTTTAGGGGGAGGGGGAAAATGAAAATTGTGTACCCCCCACCCACCCCCCCCATTTCCGCACCCCTGTCGGAATAAATCATGGTTTGTGGGAACGAGGAGGAGTTCGGAGCTCATATTTGCAGGGTGGTTAGCCCCAGACTCGATGTTGATGCTGATATGATTTTTTTGAAATTCACGCAAATATTTGCGTTAGGGCAGTGTCCTGAATGCCAAATTTCCTTGTTTTTTTTCGCATCCCAATCGGAATAAATCATGGTTTGTGTGAAGCAGAAGGAGTTGGGAGCTCACATTGGCAGGGTGGTAAGCCCCAGAATCGATCTTGATGCTGATATAAGTTTTTTGGAATTCACGCAAATATTTGCGTTAGGGCAGTGTCATGAATGTGAAATTTCCTTGTTTTTTTGGCCTTTTTTTGCACCCCCCATCGGAATAAATCATGGTTTGTGGGAACCAGGAGGAGTTGGGAGCTCATATTGGCAGGGTGGTTAGCCCCAGACTCGATCTTGATGCTGATATGATTTTTTTGGAATTCACGCAAATATTTGCGTTACGGGAGTGACCTGAATGCCAAATTTCCTTGTTTTTGGCAGTCCTTGCCGGTGCCTCCGGCAATTCAACGTACCCTGTCGAATGGAAAGGAGGGGTCCGGGGGGCTCTCCCCCCGGAAACCCAAAAATGGAGTATGTACGTACCATTTATGATCGCGGGTGGCACCCACACCCCAATTTTATGGTATTTTTGCCACCAGGTGGCATGCCGGTGCCTCCGGCAATTGAACGTACCCTGTCGAATGGAAAGGGGGGGTCCGGGGGGCTCTCCCCCCGGAAACCCAAAAATAGAGTATGTACGTACCGATTGTGGTCGCGGGTGGCACCCACACCCCAAATTTCAGGCATTTTTGCCACCAGGTGGCACTTGCCGGTGCCTCCGGCAATTCAACGTACCCTGTCGAATGGAAAGGGGGGGTTCGGGGGGCTCTCCCCCCGGAAACCAAAAATAGAGTATGTACGTACCAATTGTGGTCGCGGGTGGCACCCACACCCCAAATTTCAGGTATTTTTGCCACCAGGTGCCACTTGCGGAAACCAGAGGGAGTTAGAGGCTGACATTTGGTGTACCCGGTACTGCCTGATGAGCTCTCTTCGAAAATAGAAGAATTATGGTGCCGGGTGGCACCCAAACCAGTCTTTTCTGGTTTTCTGCGCCAGCAGGCGCCACTTGCGCACACCAGGTGCCACTTGGCCCCCCCCCCCCCGGGAACCCTGGTTGGAAATTCAACGTACCCTCTCTACGGGGAAGGGGGGGTCCGGGGGCCCTCCCCCCGGGAACCCTGGTTTGCAATTCAACGTACCCTCTCGATGGGGAAGGGGGGGTCGGGGGGGGGGGGGGGGGGAGGGGGGGGGGTGCGTTCGCGCAACGAAAACCATCCTTTCAGGTGTTGGCGCAGCCCCTAGTTATTATTATTATTATTATTATTATTATTATTATCCCTGAAAGGTGTTGGAGAAGGGGGTGGGGGGAGGGGGAAAATGAAAATTGTGTACCTCCCCCCCCCACCCCAAATCTGCACCCCTGTCCCTATAAATCATGGTTTGTCGGAACGAGGAGGAGTTCGGAGCTCATATTTGCAGGGTGGTTAGCCCCAGACTCGATGTTGATGCTGATATGATTTTTTTGAAATTCACGCAAATATTTGCGTTAGGGCAGTGTCCTGAACGCCAAATTTCCTTGTTTTTTTTGCACCCCCCATCGGAATAAATCATGGTTTGTGGGAAGCAGAAGGAGTTGGGAGCTGATATTTGCAGGGTAGTTAGCCCCAGAATCCATCTTGATGCTGGTATGATTTCTTTGGAATTCACGCAAATATTTGCGTTAGGGGAGTGTCCTGAATGCCGAATTTCCTTTTTTTGGCCTTTTTTTGCACCCCCCCATCCCTATAAATCATGGTTTGTGGGAACCAGGAGTTGGGAGTTCATATTTGCAGGGTGGCTAGCCCCAGACTCGATCTTGATGCTGATATAGTTTTTTTGGAATTCACGCAAATATTTGCGTTAGGGGAGTGTCTTGAATGCCAAATTTCCTTGTTTTTAGCAGTATTTGCCGGTGCCTCCGGCAATTCAACGTACCCTGTCGACGGGGCAGGAGGGGTCCGGGGGGCCCTACCCCCGGGAACCCAAGCCCTGTGATTGTACGTACCCATTCTGGTCGCGGGTGGCACCTACACCTGAAAATTGAGGTTTTTTGGCCACCAGGCGCCCTTTGCGGCACCCGCGGCAATGCAACGTACCCTGTCGAAGGGAAAGGGGGGGGGGTCCGGGGGGCCCTTCCCCCCCGGGAAGCCAAGCCCTGTGATTGCACGTACCCGTTTTGGTCGCGGGTGGCACCCACACCTGAAAGTTGAGGTTTTTGCCACCAGGCGCTCTTTACGGTACCTCCGGCAATTCAACGTACCCTGTCGAATGGAAAGGGGGGGTCCGGGGGGCTCTCCCCCCGGAAACCAAAAAATGGCGTATGTACGTATAATTTGTGGTCGCGGGTGGCACGGTCCCCACCCTAATTTTGAGGTAATTTTTGCCTCCAGGTGCCACTTGTGGAAGCCAGAGGGAGTTAGAGGCAGATATTTGGTGTACCCGATACTACGCGATGAGCTCTCTTCGAAAATATAATAATTGTGGTGCCGGGTGGCACCCAAACCAGACTTTTCCGGTTTTCTGCGCCACCGGGCGCCACTTGCGCACACCAGGTGCCACTGGGCCCACTTCCTGGGAACCCTGGTTGGAAATTCAACGTATCCTCTCTACAGGGAAGGGGGGGTCCGGCCCGGGAACACGGTTTGCAATTCAACGTACCCTCTCGATGGGGAAGGGGGGTCCCGGTGTGTGTGTGTGTGTGTGTGGGGGGGGGAAAGGAAGGAAGGGGGGTTGCGCGAAGCGCAACGAAAACCAGCTTTCAGGTGTTGGCGCAGCCCTTAGTTATTATTATTATTATTATTATTATTATTATTATTATTATTATTATTATTATTATCATTATTATTATCATCATTATTATTATTATTATTATTATTATTATTATTATGGACACCGTGATAGCCCAGTGGTCAAGTTCTACCATCTGGGCCCTGTCGCCAGTTCGATTCCCGTCGGTGCCACCGGTATTTTCATTGAACATACCGGTCTATTTCTCTTGACCAGTATTTTCATTGAACATACCGGCCCGTCTGGAAGTGTTGGAACTGCCCTTGCGGGGGTGTCATTAGAGCTTATCGTCAATTCTTCGTACTCCCCTCACGGGTGAGACGATGGAGGCGCATGTGCAGAAATGCATCAGCCATTGACAGAGAAGCACTATTATTATTATTATTATTATTATTATTATTATAACTACTACTACTACTACTACTACTACTACTACTACTACTATTGCTATTATTATCATTATAATTATTATTATTATCATAATAATAATAATAATAATAATAATAATAATAATAATAATAATAATATTAATAATAATAATAATAATACATACATGATAATTATTATTATTATTATTATTATTATTATTATTATCATTATTATTATTGTTATTGTTATTGTTATTGTTATTGTTATTATTATTATTATTATTATTATTATTATTATTATTATCATTATTATTATTATCATTATTATCATTACTACTACTACTACTACTACTACTACTACTACTACTACTACTCTACTACTATCATTATTATTATTATTATTATTATTATTATTATTATTATTATTATTATTATTATTATTATTATTATTATCAGAGGCTGGCAGGGATCGTAGAGAGCGCTGCTGGAGAATACATGGCATACATACAATACATAGCATACATACAATACATAGCATACGTACAATACATAGCATACATGCAATACATAGCATACATACAATACATAGCATACATACAATACATAGCATACATACAATACATAGCATACTTACAATAGATAGCATTCACACAATACATACAATACATACAATACATACAATCCATAGCATACATACAATACATAGCATACTTACAATACATACAATACATACACATACAGACAGACAGACAGACATACATACATACATACATACATACATACATACATACATACATACATACATACAATGCATACAATGCATAGCGTGTGTGTGTGTGTGTGTGTATATATATACGGTCGCGTTGGGCGCCTCTGCTTGTCCCAAGAGCTGTCGTCGGATGCATAGCGTGTGTGTGTGTGTGTGTGTGTGTGTGTACGGTGGCGTTGGGCGCCTCTGCTTGTCCCAAGAGCTGTCGTCGGGCTTGAGAATTGGCAGCTTCCCGCAGTCGCGCGCGCGCTGCACGGAGCAGACACGAGACAATACACCACCCGATGATAGAGTGTGTAATCATACAAAGTAATACAAGATCATACATGCTGAACAGTATAATGTAATATCATGTAATATAGCGTGATAGAATGTAATATAATGTAATGTAATATACTATATATAATAAGAATGTAATAAAATGTAATGTAATATACTATATATATTATATATAGTATATTTTAGTATAGTTTACATATGTACGTATTTCATGAATTTGAAGAAAATGTTATCTTGAATGCTAAGATATTGTTATGTTGTCTGATCTATTCTGTGTGTTCTGGTTGGATGCGGCCAGGGTTGCGCGTCCGAGCTCTCGTCGGGAGGGAACAGGCACAAGTGATGTTGTGTTGAGGGCAGGGCGGGCGTGGCGCAGCACCTGCTTCCTCCTGCAGCTCCTCGGCGGCTTGCGGGATGTGCTGCACCAGCACCTGGATTGCGCGGCCTTGTTCATCCAGTTGGGCCTGATGGCGGCCTACTTCTCGCTGGACCAGCTCCGCCAGCTTGGCGTCGCCTGGGGCTTGCTTCACCGTGCTCTGGGCCTGCCCGGCGCCGTCGCCCCCCTCACCCATCTGTTCCTTCAGCTTGCGAAGCTCGCGCTCGTGCTTTCTCCGATTCTGCTGCATTTCGTTCTTCATCTTCTCCAACTCGAGATTCACTGACTGCAGCTTCTCATTCAGCTCTGAATTTTTGAGCCCTTCAAGTTGGAGCGTCACCGACTGCAACTTCTCCTCCAGCAGTTCAGCCCGCTTGACCAGAGAGTCTCGCCGGGCGGCTGCGAGCGATTCTTGCCGAGCGGCTGCGACCTCCACCACCTCCAACGAGGACGAGCTCAGCCCCGACGCACTGCTGGCGCCGCCGGACACCTCGGCAGTAGAAGTGGCGGCGGCGGCGGCGGGAGGCGGCAGCTGAGGGCCGGGGCCCACGAGCTCAAGCAGCATCTCCACCACCTGCTCCCCTGTCTGCGCCTCGCGGCAACTGCCTGCAATCAGGTAGCCCGCCACCTCCATGGCCTTCTCGGCCGCCAGCCGCTCCGCGGGGCTCCGGTACACGCCGGACAAGGTTTCCAGCACGCAGAACTTGACACGGCTGACCCAGTCCTTGACTTGCTGCAGCTTGCGCTGCCGCCACTGCTGCGCCTGCGTAGTCCAGGCCTGCTCCGATTGCTGCAGCCGTAACACACACACAACACACACAAACGCCTTGCACCTCTTTGCATATAATTATACTTACATACAGACATACATACATACATATATACATACATACGTATATACATATATACATACATACATACATACATACATATATACATATACACATACATACACACACACACAAACACACAAACACACACACATTATATATATATATATATAATATATATATAGAACAATATAATATAATACATACTGTAATATGAATAAATGCGCACATGTATGCGCGCGCGTGTGTGTGTGTGTCTATGTGTGTGTATGTATGTCTGTGTGTGTGTGTATGTGTGTGTGTGCGTGTGTGTGTGTGTCTGTGTGTGTGTGTCGGGTCGTGCATGTTGTGAGGAGTGTATGTGTGTGTGTGTGTGTGTGTGTGTGTGTGTGTGTGTGTGTGTTGCCAGCGCGGTTGGTGGCTCGCAGATGTCGCGTTCCAGCGCCAAGGTCAGCCTGCGTGCGAGTCGTCTCGCCAGCCACGCTACATCGTGGCTGCGTTGCACAGCCTGCGCGATGTTCCTCACCTCCAGCGTCTTCTCACGTCCAATGTGGAAGTCCAAAGCGGCGTTCACGGCGGCGCCCACTACCGAGGCGAAAGGGATGCCTCGCAGTACTTCCGCTCCCGCGTGAACCGCCAAAGTACTCACCATCTGCACAGAAGGGACAGCGCTTGCACATGACAGAACAGCGAGGCTGCATGGAGAAAGGAATGGCGATGCATGGACGGATGGATGAACGGGCAGACGGGTGGCTGTATGCACGGAGGTTATTGCTGGGGCTGGCAGAATGGTTGGAAGGACACGCGGCTAGATCGATGAGAAGATGGATAAGTGGACAGGCCAGTGCGCAGAGTTATGGAAGAATCAGTGATGCCAGCGCAGTTGCCTACCTTGCCGATGTGCTCGTTGTGTTCGAGGTTGCTGCCCAAGTCCAGCGTCATGAGCCCCGACGCCGCCGCCACCGCGCCCACGAACAGCTGGTTCAGTTCCGTGTACAGGGTGTAATAGAACTCTTGCATTTGCGGCTGGTTGCATATGCGCTTGAACTCTTGCTTGGTGAGGGAGTCGGTTTCCAGACGCA
>WBZZ01004271.1:277500-280000 GCA_019918135.1 Paulinella micropora | reverse complement strand
GACAATACTTGAGACAACCACAGTGCATGACATGGACAAAGCCATGCAAGGGTGCTTCCTTCGTTTTGAAGACGCATGCCCCTTCGACCTCTCCTGGGCTCGACTCATCGGAACCCGTAATCCCCGTTTAATCTCTTGGGTCATCAACGCAAGCACAAACTCGGTTATTACCCCCGACCTTAGACGTCTGTGGGGAATCATTCCCAACAACAAGTGTGCCCTCTGTTCTGGTCAAGCACATCTATGCCACATCCTCTCCGGTTGCCATGTTGCCCTCAAACAAGGCCGCTATACCTGGCGTCATGACTCTGTGCTCTGCACTATTGAAGCTCCCCTTCAAAAACACATCGAGAGCCATAACAAACGCTCCCCTATAGACCAAAATGAATCAAAGTCTATGTTTGTGAAAGAGGGCGAGCAGAAGCCTAAGAGACAGTCATTTCATCGACCATCCCTGCTTGACACTGCAAACGATTGGCAACTCCAAACCCAATACACCGGTTCTGAGCAAGCCTTTCCTGTCCACATTTGTGTCACTGACCTCCGCCCCGATATCGTTGTCTGGTCACTGTCTACCAAGATATGTATTCTGATCGAGCTAACGTGCCCGGTCGAGGAAAGGATCCTTGACGCACGAGCCTATAAGACCAACCGATACAACAAGCTCAAATCTCAAATCGAGGACAACGGATGGACCTGCCACCTTCGACCAATCGAATGCGGGGCTCGCGGCATGGTATCGTTCTCTGTTCATCGATGTTTCCGCGCCTTGGGTTTTTCCCATCCCCAATCCAAATCCCTTTGCTTCAAGCTATCCTCCTGCGTAGCTCGTTGCTCTTTTGCGATTTATCGCTCCTGTGCAGTCAAAAATTGGACTAACCTTCCTCTAGTCCGTATTGGTGACTGCATTCCATCATAGCCGTCCAGT
This sequence comes from Paulinella micropora, assembly GCA_019918135.1. Classification (NCBI taxonomy): domain Eukaryota; phylum Cercozoa; class Imbricatea; order Euglyphida; family Paulinellidae; genus Paulinella; species Paulinella micropora. The sequence goes on along the minus strand of WBZZ01004271.1, from coordinate 279,072 downwards.
GTTGCATAGCCCGGGCTAGGTCCCTGCGGGGGTTTAGGCCTCATACAATGTCATCATTGTAGCTTGCGCAAGCTTACGGTGCTCAAAACACTTGGACTAACGGCTTCCTTTTCTTTCTCTTCTTCCTTATCCTCCCACTCTCCATTCCTAGATTGCCTTTTTCTTCAACGTCCTTCCTCCTCTTCTTTTTCCAGAACACAGTCTACCCGTGATTCCCATCCCGGACACATGCACAGTACACAAATTATTGTTTGATGTGAAACTGCGTTCCTTTGCAAGGACTACATTCCTTTGCGACATCTCATCTATCTATCTATCTATCTATCTATCTATCTATCTATCTATCTATCTATCTATCTATCTATTTATGTCTATCTATCTATCTATATCTATTTATCTATTTCTACCCATCTATCTATCTATCTATCTATCTATCTATCTATCTATCTATCTATCTATCTATCTATATATCTATCTTATCTATCAGACTGCATACTCCCGCGCGCTGCCTGCTCACCTCCTGGTAACTGGGTGGAACGGATGCCTATGTCCTCGGATATGCAGTGCTGATAGACCAAACATAGCTATCTATCTATCTATCTATCTATCTATCTATCTATCTATCTATCTGTCTAACTATCTATCATGAATATATCTATCCATCCATAAGGTGAGGCACATTGTATTTCAAGTAACCGTGTGCGTTAGGTTCTGTCCTGAACGCTCAATTGCCAGAACAAACACACACACACACAGACACACAGAGAGAGAGAGAGAGAGAGAGATAGATAGATAGATAGATAGATAGATAGATAGATAGATAGATAGATAGATAGATAGATAGATAGATAGATGATTTCCCACCCTGCAAGGTCTGTGTTGGCCAAAAATCACCTTCTAAATCTCTCTAGTTCAAACCAGTCGTGTTGCGACTCTTGCCAAAAACTGAGGAATTTCGGCGGTCAGGACACTGCCCTCACGCAAAGATTTGCTCAAATTTCGAAAAAACCACATCGGCGTCGAGGACGAGTCTGGGGCTTGGCGTCCTGCAAGTCTCAGCTCCCAACTCCTCCTGGCGTCCACAAACCGTCAGTTCTTCCCACAGCTTTCCCGGGGTATGCCCACCAGGAGGAGTTGGCAGCCCGTGCTTGCAGGCTTCCAAGCCCCCGACTCGTCGCTGACAATGGCACGGGATTTTCGAAATTCATGCAAGTATGTGCGTTAGGGGAGTGTCCTGAATGCCTTATTTGCTCGGTTTTTGGCGATACTCACAAGTCGACTAGTTTGCGGGGTCTCTATTTTAGGGAACCGGGTACATTTTGGTAATCAAGCGATCAGGAGAGAGGCTAACGCACGCATTTGGTTGACACGGTGTGCGTCTCACCCTTTTCAATCCAGTATTTGCCAAACGTCGCTTATAACTCTTTCTAGTTGTCTCTAACTTTCTAGTTGTCTCTAATGAGTCATTATGCGAATATGGCCGAAAATCGAGGAATGCTGGGGGTCAGCCCTCTCGCAAATATTTGCTTGAATTCCGTTGTCGACGAGTTTGAGCCTGGCCGCCCTGCATTT
>WBZZ01004271.1:267500-270000 GCA_019918135.1 Paulinella micropora | reverse complement strand
AAAATGACAGTGGCCGTGTCGCCATAGAGAAATGGATGTGTCATACCACCTCCGAGGATGCCTGCACATCATGTGGATGCAAGACATACGATGAAAAACGGTCGCCACTACTCTCTCTCTCTCTCTCTCTCTCTCTCTCTATGTCCCTCCCCCACAGAAAGGGGGACGACCCCACCACTATAAACCCGTTTATTCGTAAGTCAAAAGTCAAGGCATGCCCTGAATTCAGTGTATACAATGACTTCAGGGTATACCTTCGATATTATTAAATTGATTTTTAAGGTATACCATATGGTTGGCAAGAACATCCTTAACTTTTAATAATTAAAACGACTATTTACACTAGGCCGACCCGGGACGGAGAAAAAAATGACTATGTAAAAAGTCAAGGTATACCTTGACGTTAACTTTCAAGGTATACCTTGAATTTAGCATCAAGGTATACCTTGAATTCAGCATCAAGGTACACCTTGACTTTTTTTAAGGCATGCATTGAATTTTTTAAGGTTTACCCTGACATTAAATTCAAGGTGTACCTTAAAAAATTCAAGGTCTACCTTGACGCTAATTTCAAGGTATACCTTGAAATATTCAAGGTCTACCTTAAATTTAGCATCAAGGAATGCCTTGACTTTTTTAATGCATGCCTTGACTTCAGCATCAATGTATACCTTGACTTTTGTAAGGCATGCCTTGATGCTAAATGCAAGGCACACCTTTGAAAAGTCAAGGTATAGCTTGATGCTAAATCCAATGTATACCTTGCCAATTTTAAGGTATAGCTTGAAATTAGCATCAAGGCATTCCTTGACTCTAAAGTCAAGGTATTCAATGACTTAGAAGTCAATGTATACCTGGAATTTAGAGTCAAGTTATACCTACTAGCACTGTTCAGCATTTTCCACAACTCTACTGGAAGGCTTCCTACTACGCTTGCCTGCCTTCCTCCCTCCCTTTTGTGCCGAGTTCTCCTTTACCTTTTCTGCCGAGTTCTCGTTTCCCTTTTCTGCCGATTTATCAGACCTTGGTACGAAAACAAAACTGGGCTTCTGCCGCTTTGGTTTTGCATTCTTTTCTTTATTTTGGCGTGCCCTCTCTTTTTCTACATTGTCTTGGCCGCTGCCCCTGCCAGGTTGTGCTTCCTTTCGTCCAGATTAGAGCAGACTAAATCTTGCAAATAGCTTCGTTTCAGAATTAGGAGATGCGATTTGCTAAGATTTAGTTGCTCACTATAAACTAATTCCCGAAGTAGCTCATATTTGCGGCCTTCCTCAGTACGTGCTTCTCTCACAGCCTTAAGTTTATGATTCTTGTTAGCACAGCTATCCAACTGCTTCACCGCGACGACAACCTCTTCCTCACCCAAATATTCACCTGGCGCATCTCCTATCACACTGCTTTCTTTATCATCATATTCCACACACACTACCAGCGCTGGGCGCACGCCCTCCAGTCGCGGCACTTGATAAAACTACTAACACACATGCAAGTACAATTAGTAGTGCATCACACTTCAAACTTACGAAACAGACAAGTGGAACTTTAATTCAGCTTTTTCCAACACACCAGAGCAAAATGTTCCGTACCTGAACTACCGTGCAATTGTCAAATTCGGTCTGTATCTATGCAAAGTGAAGCATGCTTGTTCAAGCATCGAAAATGCAAGCTTGTGCTCTTGAGGCCGCTTACTCTCATCTGTTACCAGGACATATTCGATTCGTGGACATGTGCGTATGAAATGCAAAACTACTTCCTTATGCCCTGCCAGCCAAGCTGTCCAGAAAAGAAACACAGCCACATTTTTCTGTACAATTGATGTGCACAAACTTGGCTCACTAGTGCACATGCTTTTGATGCCTAGGCAAGTTTGTGGATTAGTGTACACACCAGTTTCCATGCTTAAAAGCCAAGGATTACCTTAAAAACCCAAGCTTGGCCTTGAAGTGTTTCAAGGTATGCTTTACAAAGTCAGGGTCGACCTTGAAAGGACAGTTCAGACCTTGAAAAGCCATGGTATACCTTGAAAAGCCAGGGCATACCATGGAGCTGTACGCACTCCTGGCCGTAGTGAATGGTTATGCATTGACTGAAAAAAATGTTTTCGATAGACGGAATTAAAACACGAACTTCACCATTCTCTATTACTGCTTCACAATTGGGCCGCAAACTATGCTGTGCAAATCCCCCACCCTCCCGGTACAGAATTTCATGTAGAACTTCATGATTCTTGTTGCGAGCAGCTAAGACTCTCTCTCTCTCTCTCTCACTCACTTTGTCAGTGAACACTAATTTTGTTGCCTTGTCCACTTCTATGGCTCGTGCGTACTTCTTTTCCTCCGGACGAACTGAGTCGCGTTTTACATACTCACCCCCATAGGCCATTATGACAGTCCAAGGGCAGCCGATCCACAGTTTTCCCATTTGCTTGGAAGTCTTGGGGACCGCCACAACGTAAAAACCACTCCCGTACTGGATGTCGACCAGGGACAAAAATCCTACA
>WBZZ01004271.1:225000-260000 GCA_019918135.1 Paulinella micropora | reverse complement strand
CCAGAAACTGAAGCGCCTTGTGCTGACCACCCAGCGCCAACGAGATCATACCGACGTCCCAGCCCGAGACCGGAGAGCACTCTCCCTCCTCAACCAGGCAATACGAACGGAAAGTATCCTCCACAATCGAACCGCACCTCACCCCAGTCACAGGGGGGACATAGGAGGACACATCCGCCCAACAACCACGGCCTTCAGACGGTACCAGACCGCTGGCCCTGGCCTCCCCGCATCCCCCCCCCCCCCCTTCATGGATACGCCAGCCACGCACCTCACAACATATCAGTCCCGTATTGACGGGGGCCGCGCGGACCCTTGGCCTTGCCTGTATAGCCGCCAACACTATCCACACAAGAGAGGGGACCCAGGTCCTCCCCAATCCCTCCATCCCCCCTATCTTAGTCCCACCGGCATCCTGCCCGGCCCAACCCCAGTCAGCAACAACTGCACCTATCTCGCTCTCCCGATGGGTACTCGAGATGCTTCTCCTCACCCCGGCCATGGGCACAAAGCTAGTCATCCCTACCGGAACACCCCAATCGGCGACGTCCAACAGTCCGCTAATATTCCAAGGAACCCTCTGCCTCATCCCTAGCTGGTACACCCTGAAAAAGAAACAAGTGATCTCCGACATCCAAACCCGGCGGGTGCACACAATCATTGCCAACTGCATACCCGTAGAGCACAATATACTCCTACGGAATGACCCCAGATTCCACCCGGACCGCAGCTACTTCCTCCGCCCCCCATGGAAAATGCCACAACGGGTGCTTCTCCCTATCATCAAGAACAACACCATCAGATCCCTCATCACCATACGGGACTCCCACCCCAGACGAACCTTTGTTTACCTGGATGTGGGTGCCCGGGATGGACTCCTAGAAGTCCGCACCACCAACAAGCCAGACAACCTACAAGCGGCATACCCGGAGTCCCTCGACTTAACAGTGACGCCCATAAGCTGGATAGACATCGCCAGCAACATACATCACTTAGAACGCGCCACATATAACCAAGCACGTGACTCCCTACCCCCCGAGGTGATCAAACCATCTAATGCCCCGGACACAGTCTTCGCCGCGATTGAAGAAGCTAATGACAACATACGGCCAGGGCCGCTATGCCGCCAAGGCAATACCACCCTGCAACAGTGGATGACACAACGGCTCAACAATGTGCGAGTCCGCGTTGAACAACTATACCGTCCGGCCCCCCCCGACGAACCCCAGCCTACCCCTCGAATACCACGCCGATGGCGCAAACGACGCCGAACCAATCCGACCGCACCCACAGCCAACCCCCCTACGATCCCCCTGGAGCCGACACCTGGATTCCACCAAGACAAGCCCCAAAATTGGTCAAACCCTCAGTGGACACTTTTCCACGACAGCGTCCAATCCAGTATTGCCAGCCTCCTAGGCCCCCAAGAACTCCTTGCACGAGCAACGGCAGAAGCCCGGACGCTCAGCACGGATACTACACAGGGACTGACCAACCCAACAACCCCCGCGGCCCCAACCAAAACCAGGGGAAACAATAGAAACCATACCAAACCACGTACGACGGCAGTCCGGCTCACGAACCAACAAACCCTAACGGAAATACACCAACTTCTCTCCACAGGCAAACTCCCCCGAACTCCCGAAACAACATGGAAACGATGGCGCCGCATCGTACTCACACTAGGACCCACCTCCGGCACGCAGGCGGTTGACACACTGTGGTCTCTGCACACCAGTCCCTCCCGTCCTGACTCCTCTCCAGACAACTTCCTAGACCTGAGCGCCCGAGCACTCAATACAATTGGCTGGGCCCGAGACAGGATTAACAAATTCGGGAAACAACTAGCAATCGACAAGAACCTCAGCCAACCCCCACCGATGGAAACTCTTAACTATCTCTGGGATACCAACCGTACCAGTGTCTACAACCGAGCCTGACAACTCGAACCGACTAAGAGGCCCACCCAGGCCGCTGTCCACAACCACTACTCCCTTCTTTTCCAGGCCAGAATCCATTCTTCGACGGAAGCGGAACACATGGCTACGGAAGCGCTAGGGGCAGACTACGTCTGCCATATCCCAGCACCGCCACACCAACATAATCGCCCTGACATCTTCCTTGGGATGAGGGTGTCCCAGCCGCCCTTACAACCCCCTCTCTCTATCCATGAGAGTGCTACCCAACCTCCCCGAGCTGACACTGAACCTGCTCCAGAGACCAGTGAACATCAACTACACCATCAATGGCGGCAGCAGCTCAGCGATGCATGGGCAGCAGCCCAACCCCAACTCCAACCTCCATGGACCAACAACCTGATGCAGTATACCTCCCAATATGAAAGCCCGACAGATGATGAACATCGCTTTCACACAGGCACACTGGGAAGCGCACGGCACTCCAGCCCAGCCCCATCCACGACTCCCAACTCCGGTATGGGGGGCCTACACAGCCCCACACCCCTATTGCATCGTGAGCCTACTCCGCGACCTAGGAGGAAATGGCACCATCGAGACTGCGCACACCAGTGTCCGACATTGGCAAGAACATCCGAATGACCCTAACAATATCATCCAAACTCTGGACACAGGCACAACAGCGATACTTCTCCACCTCCTACCGACGCCCTTGCGGACGAAACACCATCTAGATTCACTCCGGCCAAAAGCGAAGATAGCAATTCAACTAACGCTACCCCACGTCACCCTGACAGACGCAGTGGACCTCAAGACCACAGCAATTTTCCACATCGATGGATCAAGCTTCCCCAAACTAGGACACGCAGGGGGTTTTGGCGCGATTCTAATGTTCCAGGAAGAGCTGATCGCCGTCTTTGGATCCCACCAACACCCCACGACCAGTGCACACCAAGAAGTTGGGGCGGCAGCGATCATACTCCATTACATCCACACCCGTCGATGGCAACCCCAACAAACCCACGGCTTCACAGACTACAAAGGACTGGCAGATTGCCAACTGGAAGGCGAATACCAACAGATGTTTCCCCAACGACCGTATCCCGCGCTGTGGGAAGCTATCGCTAGGTACAAACTCACCACCGGCCACCTCCAGATGCACTGGGTCCCCTCACACGTCGAACATAGTTTCGAATGGCAGCACTGCCTCAATGAAATCTGCGATCGTCTGGCCAAAGAAGCGGCACTCCTCCCGATCCGTCGCCGCATTGAAGACTGGCAACGCCTCCACCCACATACTCTCCCTGCCCAGCCACCCCCTGCGGGGCCCGCATACCCCCTACTCATTCCCAGCGGATACACGGGCCTATTTACGCGAATACCACCATACCTGATCTCATATCCAGACAAGCACCAAGCTCTACAAGAAGCCCGCCGGAAGTACACCCTGGACGAACCAACGCCGCCATCAACGCGAAAAAGGGACCATCGGCAGGACTGGACCAAGTGCCCCCCAACGTCCTCCGCCAACTATCCCCGGAGGGCAGACTGTACATCCTGGCATACATAAATCTCTGCTGGCGAGAAGGGGTCATCCCCACGGAATGGAAACCCACCCAACTAGTCCAACTATGGAAAGGGACGGGTACGGGAGAAAAACCTGCTGAATGGCGCCCCATCATGATATCCCAAGCCATAATGAACCTTTACGCGAAAATGGTAGACCTCCGCCTGCGGACACTAATGCTTGAAGTCCGAACGATGAGTAAAACGGCCAAAGCCAACTGCCCACGCATCTCCGGCGCGGACGAATCCAACCTCACCATGCGGCTGATCCTGTACGATGTCCACAATGCCGCTACGGTGACCAACCAAGCACACACCCTTATCCTGACGGTGGTAGATGTTGAAAAAGCCTTCGACTCAGTGGAATTACCGGTGCTACAGCATGCCCTTGCAAGCACAGTCGCCACCCCAGAGGCTTTCCCCGAACTATACCGGTTTGTGCAACACCTCTACCAAGGGACATCGATCCATACAGGCAAGCGAGGTACCCTCATCCAAGAGGGAACAACGGTCTCCAGAGCTAAAGGGACAGCACAAGGGAGCCCCATCAGTCCCACCCTGTTCAACATTACCAACGAATACCGCCAGCGTCTCCTCCAGTCCACGGCCCCGCAGACAAGCCGGGCGGGCTACCAATTCTATGGCTGTAACAAAATCATCAACTCCTGGCCCGGACTACAAGGTCAAATCCTCACAGCGCTAGCCGAGGACGTCACCATCCCCCCAACGCACACCTTTGCGGATGACGAATGGCAAGCGTATGGAGGCCCAGGTACGAAGCGAAAATACATACCGCGGGCCCAGACGGGATTCCGCCGATCCCAACTCCAACTTCAAGCGACAGGATTCACTACCGCTGCTTCCAAAAGCTTTACACTAGGGATAACAGTACACCCGTCAGGTTGCATCGAAGACTTCGACGTGGGTCTCCAGGGGGTCGACGGCACACCCATCCCCAGCCTCACTAAATACGAGAAATTTAGATCCCTAGGCCTGTTCATCTCAGGCATCGATGACCACAAGCTACCGATAAATGAGGCTATGAACACCCTCCTTACTGCAACTCAAGTAGCACTAAACCTTAACATGTCCAACACACGCAAGCGGGAAGCACTCCGGGACCTGGTACCAGGCACCCTCGACTTCCCGCTTGGATGGACCATTATCTCAGAAAAAGACGCAGATACCCTCGACACCTTCCTGAGGGAATGCTTCAGAACCACCCTCAATGTACGCGCGACAGACCTCCCCATAGCATACCTCTACGCACCACGGGGAAAATGTGGGGGTTTTGGCCTCCCACGGTTTAAAGACAGAGCCAACCTGCGCATGGCGGCCGTCTTCCTATGGGCACTCTTCTCGCACGACCAGTCGACACAGACCGCAGTCCACTCCCACCTACGCCTACTCCGGGACAGCCTCCTCCCCGACACAGACTGGACCCTTACGGGTAGTGACCCACGACCGCCCATCCCGACCGAGCCGGATAACTCCACGCTAAACCAGCCAGCAAATCCAGACCGTAAAGCACACCACACTCCAGATCCCCAAAGCCAGCCGATCCTACAACAAATCAGAGATCTCAAGATCCCCACGGAGTACCTACATCAGGGTCGGTTCCCACCTACCCACGGCTGGCACCCCGACGACGATCACAATCGATACCACCCACGCCCAGGTGAATCCTATTATCTCCAATCAGTGCGGGTGAACCAGTCCACCCACCCTCCATGGCGAGACATTAAAACCGACCACCCCAGACCCCCCCCGATGAGAAACCAACCCTTCCTCGATTGGCACTCCCACGAACACCTCCTCACCAAAGCACGACACCAAGGGCACATGGGCATAGAATGGATGTGTGCCCTCCGAGACCTAGGTATAAGAATTCAACTCCGACGAGACCAACGACCCCTGGACACACCTGCGACAGAAACCGAACTCCTTCCCCCATACATCATCACCATCCAACACAGATTCACAGGGGAGGTCACACTCGTGGACAACAGTCGCCAGGCCATTCTCAAAGCAAAAGCAGGAATACGAGACCGCAACCACTGGTGCCTCCGACACCGGCTTTCCACCAACCTCTGCAAAGACATAGCCCCACCGTTTGGACTCAAATGGGGCACCGCATACATGATGAGAGGAGAAACACAGAGGATCTCCCACCAGTACCTGCACCCACGATCGACCCGGACAGACTGGGAGATACGCATCATCCTGCTCACCCTTCGATGGAAATCGCCCGCGATCATGGCCGGCAACTGGGTTATGAACTATGACGACAAACAAGGGCAGTGGAAGCGACGACTTGCGCTGTTTCTGTGGCCTCTGATTCCTGGAAGAGTCCAGTCCGACTTGAAGGAACGTATTGCCAAAAGTGAGCTGCCCTACCTTCTTCTACGCTGCATTGCTCGCTATCGCATAGCTGTACAAGAGAAACCGGGCGCTGACTTCTGGCAGGATATAGCACCTGAAGAGCTTCGGCAAAACCAGAAATACGTCGAATCCCGCATGAACGTGTTGGCGCGGTTCTTGCACGAGGGGTCCAAGGAGCACGGGGTGATCCCAGATAAAGGACGCCTTACTCTGTGGGAAGACTTTATCTCGGCGTATAAGGGGTACTTAAAGGAGCTGAAACAACCTACTTTCAAGGAGGCAGGAAGTATTCCCCAGCGCACATTGCGCCAAAATGATTTCGAGGTGTTTCCCCCACTCACGGGCCTAGGCGCTGGCAGAGGTGCTCACAAAAGAGACGGGCGCGTCAACTACTGCGTCTACTGCCCGCGCAGCAAGTCCGAGCCAGGACACGAGTGCAAACCCACAGGAGTCTGTCGAGAGGGCCTGTGCTGGTATGTGAACTGTAAGAACAAGGCACATAAAGATGCGGGCCGGCTCAAAGCGTTTGGCATCGTAAATATGCGGATCGTACCAAAAGCAGAGTACGACAAATGGCTGATTGGCACTACAGATGCCGGCTCGGATTCGGGACCCAGCGAGAGCCTCAACGAAAGCCTCAGCGTCGAGGAGTGGCAGGAAAGGGTTTTGGCCTTGGCAGCGACGCAAAATAACACAGAGAAAATCAGGTGCGCAATTGAAAAGATGCTAGAGGCGAATGGCAAGGCGGAGCGCAAGGCGGGTCGCAAGGAGGGTCGCAAGGCGGAGCGCAGGCGCGCCTGCCAAATTGCTGGCGTCGAGGACTGGAGTGCCTTGAAAAAAATATACACGGAAGCGCAAAAGCGCAAGAAGGGAGAGGAACGACAGGCACAAGGGTCTTCTTCTAAGAGGCCCCGGCTGTCGGCCGAAGATGCTCAGGAACGTGCGGAAAAGTACCCTTTGGATAAAAATGAAAATGAGTAAGAACCAGAACAAGCAGGATGTTCAAGAGGTAAGTTTTGTTGGATATGTTCATTCTCATTTTTATCCAAAGGCCTGTTACTGCTTTTTTGCATGCATGTGTGTGTGCGTGTTGCAGGCGCAACGCTGGATTCCCCCCCGTGCGCTAGACAAGTGGCAAGCGTGCTGGCTGCACCGCCACTCGGCGTGGTTCTGCCCCAAAAGGGGTTTGTGCAGGAGACTAATAAAAAAAAGATTTTGTCTGGTTTCATTAAAAACATTCCCGAACACGATTCTTGGACCCCGGCAACGCCAGAACACGAGAGCTTCTCCGTGTTGTGTCTCTGGCCAAAGGCCAGCAGCGCCGTGATCCAGGCAACAAGCAGCGCCGCAAGGCACAGAGCCGCTACGTCTAGCATTTTTTCTATACCTTTTTTTTTCTGTGCTAACAAAAAAGGAAGGGGAAAACGCGGCAACTGCTTTGATGGGGGGGAGGGGGGGGAGGCAGGGATGAAGGAAGGACAGGATGTATATTAAAACAATCGGTGAGATTGGACCGGTAGAAATATATTTTAAAAAAATGAAAAGGCTATTTTGCCCTCGCTGTCGACGCCTGCGCCAAGCCCCCGAATTTTATTACACCATAAATTTGAGCTGGACCTGGGGCCGTAGCTCAGGGCAAACAGAGGACCTTGCGCTCGCTTACCCCATTGAACACAAGGACCACAAATTTGACGAGGTACTTTTCAATTGGCATAGGTTGCATGAAGAAGAAAAACAGTTCCAGGGTTTGCAATTCTGGACCGACCAGGGCGCCCGCTTGCCAAAAACGAGCGTCGCCGAACGCCGCTGCGTGGCAGAAGAAATCAATACTAACGGAGGCAATACAGAGAAGTTGAAACTAGCCAAGGGCCTGATAATGGATTTGAGCAAAGGTCAATGGCAGGGCAACACCTACATCCTGACGGACATTCGACGCATGCTGGAGGCCTGGTACGACCTCACCCAACGTCCAAGCAAGCAGCTCTGGATTTTTGTGTGGGCGCAGCTAGACGTCAAACCACTGGCTTACGACAAGCTCTTCACTCGGGAAGTGCTAGACGTGATGCAAGAACAGGGATATATGTTTGCTCGGAGCCCCAAGTGTCTGGAGAATGGTTTTTTCCTGTTGAGCAACAGCCTCGACGGCGTGCTGCACCATCTGCTGTACGGCTACCTGCGCCCCTGCGTGACCTTGTTTACGCCCCCGCTGTGCGGTCTGCGCACCATGCTTATTAGAAGGCGTGAGCAGATTGCTTTTGACGCTCTAACGTTGTGGCTTACGATGGTCTGGATTGTCCAAAAATACAGCGCAGAAAGCAAGCTCCGTCAAAAGCTCTTAAATTCAGAAGAGGCTTGTAAATTTATGACCAACTTGTTCAAGAGTCTATATTTCCATAATTCACGACCCGCCCTGCCTCTGTTTGACCTTGACTCCAGCATTGAAAACCCTGAGCAACAGACCCCTGTACACCCGCACGTGATTCTGCCTTTGTCGAGCTTCCACACATACTAGAGTTTCAGATGGGTCCGTTGGTTTGTTGGTAAACAAAAAAAGGGTCGGACGAGCGCCCAGCCATTTTTGTCACAAAGTGCTGCCACTGTTTCGGCCCATAGTGCTGTAAAACAAGGAATTGGGGGGGGGGGGGGGGGCACCCCGCCCCCCTTGCACAACGCACACACACCCAACTCAACTCACTGTTTCCTCTCTGCTTTGACCAAAAGCAGAGTGTCTCTGATTTAGAAGTCAGAGTTGACTACCAGAGCTTGGCCTCCATTGACATTTTTGTTCTCTGTTTTTGCTTGTACAGGCATGAATCTTTTCTGCTTGGACCGTAATGCCCAGCTAAGCTCATGGCTTGGGCGGATCCCGCCCAAGCATAGCTGGGCAGACTCTAGTGCACTAGGCACGGAACGCTCAAGAAATCGCCGTCTGCACGCGCCGCGTTCTACGCTCGCATGAGCTAAAGTTTGTATTCTGGTTATTAAAAAATAAAATCAAATGCAGCTGAAGGCCCTATTTTATTTGGAGACAAGACAGCTCTTTAAACGGAATCGTGATTACAGAGAGCTGTCAGACCTTTTGAAGAAGCTACAAAATGTTATTATATTGCAAAATGGTGTTTGTGTGCACACCCCGGTCTCTGTATAGACAGCACTCTTAGGTGGTCGGATGCCTTTTCTGAGTGGTCGGATGCCTTTTCTAGGGGGGGGGGGGGGGGGTTGCCTCATGTTTCCCTGCCCTTGAGAGGGTGGGGACGGGGTCTCCAGTGCTAAGCCCCCGGCTGCGATATGACGACGCGGAATCCCACCAGTTCTGCCATGATACTTCTTGTTGGTGCAGCAGCAAACAGTCTGGGCATGCATGGTCACTGTTCCACAACTCGTCCCACCGGGGGGGCGCGCCGTGCGACTGGTTGAGGCGCAGCAGGACTTGGAAGGTTGCAAGGTTGCCCATAACGTTGCTGGCTGCGATTCCTTCTAGGGTGTTCTCGATATCCTGTTTCGAGGGGGAAGTGGGAGCACCCATGGCTTTGTGCAATGCTTTGGCGGCGGCCTCTATGCCAATGACTGCATGTTTGAGTTCTGGGAGGCTTGCAGTTTCCTTGGCGGGCTGCAGGAAGTCGCCCAGCGACGCCCACCCCCGCTCGGCCGCGAACGCGGTGCCCACAAACAAACCAGCCGGGACGACGGGCAAGGTTACTGTCGCCACAGCCGTGCCAACCGCTACGCAGGCAAGCCGTTGCATGAAGTTTCCGACGGAGGTCCCGGCTTCGTTTAACAAATCCCTAAGGGATTTTTCGCTGGTGACTTTGGCAAAGCTTTCTTGGTTCGCCGCAGCAGACCAGCGCAGAGCCAGCAAGTGATCCCGCGGCGTCAAGGACGCTGTCTGCATAAGGCTGTAGGTGGCGATGACCACGTGTTGCACTTGGTCTTTGTCCAGCTCGAGCTTAGATAGCTTCCAGCCGCTGCGGCCGCCGCCGCTTTTCGGGGCGTACCCCTGCTTGCCCCCCCCCCCCCCCCCCTGGCGTAAAGGAGGGATTTTTTGTGCGCGCCGTACAGGCGGTTGAAAAGGTCTTGGTTGGCCTTGGCCACGGCCCGGCGCGCACCAGAGTGTAGGTTGGGTGCGCCCAGGGCTAGCCTCCAGAACCAGTTGGACGTGAGGTCTTGCAGCAGATTATGTTCCAGCCATGTTCCGTACTCGAGGGCCACGCGGCCTTGGTAGTACCAATCTAGAGCTTGGGTCCGCACCTCTACCAGGACCTTTTCCCAGTCGTAGACTTGGTTGGCGCCTAGCAGTTCCGGCAAGGTTTTTTGGCGCAGCACGTAGCGGAAGGCTACGTACAAGAGGCAGGGGAAGCTGTAGGTGTGTGTAGCCAGCGGCTGCGGCTCTGGTGCCAGCAAAAAGCGCGCCGTGGCCTCGATAGCGTCGTCGTCGTGGTCGGCGGGGTCCGCGCGCAGCCCCGCCACGTCTTGCTGGAAGTATAGCAGCGCGCTCAGCCGCACCTCCATCTCCGCCAGGCAGTGCAGAGCCACCTGGCGCGTCGAGACCGACGGCTCCTTCGCGCCCTGGGAGCTGCCGGGCTGGGGGTCGATGAATTTGCCACGCCATCGGTGTGTGCTTTCGTAGCTTGGCCCCCACTGAAGAAGGCCGCGGCTGGCTTGGAAGAGCTGGCTGTCAATAGCCAGCTCGACACTGTCAACCTTGGCTGCCCCAAACCACAACGTGCTGTTAGTTTGGTCCCAGCGAGAGCTATGCTTGTCGAGTGCCAGGGCGTGGTACGTGCGTGTCCAGACGGGCGGCTCGGTGTCGCCTTGGTAGACGTTTTCTAGCAGGTAGTTGAACATATCGAAGGGCACAAACTCGTTGTGCAGGCTCACGGCCGAGAAGCGGCAGGCTGCATCCAAGAACTGGTTTTGCTCGATGTGTTTGCACTCGCGCGCCACTTCTGTTAGGCGCTTGAGCGTGTCGCTGCGCGTAGCGCCTTGCACGTCGCTCTGCTGGAACAGCCAGTCTTCTATTGCGAGTTCCTGTCCACGGCGGGACAGGAACCGGGCGGGCGCGCGGAGCTCCCGCGCGGCGTAATCATAGCTGCCGGTCTCGAAGAATTCCCGTAGCTGTCTGGCAACCGGATAGCCGAACACGCTGTTGGCATGGATCAAGAGGAAGCAGAGGCTTTGGTCCAGCTCACAGAAGCGGTTCAAATACTCGACCGTAATGGTCCGTGGCTCCAGAAAGATGTTTTGAACAGCAAGCATCAGGTATGGGTCGATTTCTAAAAACTTGTGGTAGAGCGCAGCCATCGTGTACAAGTTGTTGATTTCGTCCTTGGAATAGTCTTCACTCAGTTCCCCGGGGCTAGCGGGGCTGAAGCGGGGGTACTTATAGGCTTGGCTCTGGTAGAGCCCCGGGCTGGCTACGATGCGTGCAAAGCTCTTTATCAGGGGCTCGTTCAAGCGTTGCTCCACGGGACTAGCCTGCTCCAGCGGCTCCCGAGGCAGCTTTGAAATCTCCGCCCACAGATCCGTGACCAAGCCTAGCTGTTCCTTTCCTTGGGGCTTGGGGTGAGTAGTGCCAAAGAGCTGCATTCGGCGTAACTCGAAGTTTTCTAGCTCCTTGCTGTTTTGTTTAAAGTAAGCATCCAGGGGTTGCTTGCTGTCGCGCGCGTACAGTTGCGTCGACAGAAGTTCCGCGAGGGCATAGTGGAGGACGGCCACTGCTTCATTGCCTTTCACCACCTTCGCAGCCATTTGCTGGTCTAAAAGCTTCTCGCCCTTCTGGCTGTAGCTTAGTTCGCATCCTTTAAAACTCCAAGTTTTCAGGCCGCAAACCAGATTGTCCAGCCTCTTTTGCCAGGAGACCGGGAGTGGACCAGCGAACGGATGCTGAACAAGTGTCTTTGTCGTACGCGGCTCAAAGTAATACAAGTACGTAACCCTGGAGCAGCCACCGCCGAAGACGGCAAGGCCCAGTGTAATTAACAGAGATTTAGACCTTGACTCGTTTGGTGGTTGTGCGTTCCGCAGAACGAGCGCACCCGCTTCCGGCGGCGGCGGTTGCGCGTTCCGCAGAACGAGCGCACCCGCTTCCGGCGGCCGCGGCGGTTGCGACAAGTTTTGTTCTTTTTCCAAGAGCTTGTACAGCTTTGCCTTGGCCTCTACAAGAATCCTCTCTTTTTCTTTTTCTGTCTTCATGCGCCGCCAGCTACTAGATTATTATACAAGCTGGCGGAGGGAAAAGGGAAAAGAGGCGGCTCCTTGCCGCCTCTTTCCCCCCCCCCCCCCAACACAACACACACACACACACACACACCCCCCACACCCCCCACACCCTTCCTCCCTCCCCCTCTCTCTCTCTCTCTCTCTCTCTCTCTCTCTCTCGCTCGCCTCCCTTGCTCTTTCTCCTTACATAATGACCAAGTGCAATCACCATGAGAGCCATGGAGTTTTCTGCCGGGGCCGTGTTTTGGTGATTGAGGGAGAGAAATGGGAGGCCTTGCAAACTGCGCGGCTGGTCCCTGTGCGGCTGGCTCCGAGCAGCATGGCGCAGATCTGCCGCCAGGTCAGCGCGGACTATCTCTTGTGGCTCGCCCCCCAGCAACGAGCACCGCGCCAGCCTGACCCCCGGGGATCAAACCCCAGGGCGTGCCTGATTGACAGCCAACACAACGTGCAGTTTCTGAGAACGGACGAGCTGCGGACGATTTTTGGGAATATCCCCCCGGTCTTTGCGCCTGATCACAACGCCGAGCCCGCCGCGCCCTGAGCCGGCCGGCTCAGGGCGCGCACTAAGCAAAGTTGGAATTTAGTTCAATAAAAGTCAAGTCTGCGAAATAGAGAGACCGAGCACTGTCTGCTCCTCCCCTTCTTCTCCCCCCCCCTCTCCCTCCTTTCCCCTCCTCTCCTTTCCCCTTCCTCCCGCCCCCCATCCAATCTGTCGCGTCTGTTTGGTTTTTTGTTTTTCTTTTTGTCTCTTTTATTTCAAAAGATTTGGTGGCGTATGAGTCTGGCCTGGTTCGCGGCGTTGGCCGTGCGCGCGGTCCAAGCCTGGCAGCAGCCTAGGTGGGGCTACGAGACGCTCGAGTGCTGCAGTCTTCTTCCCAACAGCACGTTTTTGATTGCGATGGCGGCGGTCGGGGGCGACAGGGGCGCCACGCGGGCGCAATGGGAACCGACCTTTGAAGTGTACCTGAATGAGCACACACGGCGGCTGGGGTGCTCGAGCAAGCTGCATCTGATGGGTGACGACGCGGCGCTCGGCGCGGTGCTGGCGCGGGGTGTGGAAACAGAAAACCCACGGCCGGACTTTGTGTTCCTGGAAGGAGGGGAGGTGCCGTACTGGCGCTTGCTGGCTGGGATCCGCCCCCTGGTAACTCTGTACCGCAAGCACGCGAGCGTGTTGTACCAGGGCAAGCCGTTGGTGACGAGTTGGACGGGCGGCTTGATCCTGCGCCACGCGGAGCGGCACCTACACCTGGTGGATCTCGCGGCGTTGCGTGGCGAGGAGGAGGCGGAGGAGGAGGCGCGACGGCAGCGCGGGCTCACGCTGTGCGCCGTTGGGCCGCACAGCTTTGTAGGCTACCACATTCAGCAGTACGAGCTGTGGCGGCGCGGCCTGTCTGTGGAGCAGGTTTTCCAGGACCGCGTGGTCTGGACGCCGGCCGGCCCTGGGGAGGCGCTCGCCTGCCTGCGGAACGGGAGCTGCGACGTAACCTTTATCAGGGCCTCGGCGCTCTGGGAAGACACGGCGCGCGACGGCGCAGGTTGGACGTACAATCTGAACCCCGGGGCGGACCCGGCCTTCCTGGCCGAGCTCGGGCGGGAGGTTTCCACCCCCTGGCGGTACCGTGAGTGGAGTCTGGCCGCGCTGCCACACGTGCCTGAGGCGATGGCAGGCTTGGTGCGCACGGCCCTGCTAGGCCTCCTGGAGACGGACGAAGCCTCGCTCGCGGGTGGGCACGGCGGTTTCTGTGAGTACGGACAGCACGGCGACGAGTCGGACGCGGGGCTAGAGGTCTGGCAGCAACTGGGGCTGATCGGGCCCGCGGCGCTCTGCGGCCCCGGGCGCTGGCGGCTGCTGGGCCATTTCCGCTCGGCCGAGTCGGGCGCCCTCGAGCCCACCCGCGGCCAGGGCCGGGGGCTGTCGGTCTGCGTGCCCTGCCCGCCGGGCACGTACAGCCCCGACGGCGCGACAGGCGCCGGCAGCGAGCCGGGCTCGCCGCCGGCCTGCCTGTCGTGCCCCGCGGGCAGGGCCGCGCCCGCGGCGGGTGGGGCGGCCTGCGGTCCCTGCCCTTTTGGCACGCGCGCGCCCCTGCCAGGCGCCACCGTTTGCACCCCTTATCTGCGCCTGCTGCAGCCGCCCGCGCCGCTACGGACGGCCGGCCGGCGGCCTGTGCGTGCTGGCCCTGGCGCTGGTGATCAAGTTCCGCAGGCACAAGCTCATTCGGGCGTCCAGTTTCAAGTTCAGCCTGGTGCTGATCGCGGCGTGCGGCATCCTCTGCGCCTCCACCGTCTTGTTCGCACTGGCGCCGGCACCCGGGACACCGGTGTGCGCCCTGCGTTGGTGGTTGCCCTGCCTCGCCGCCTCGACCGTGTTTGGCACACTCTTTGCCAAGACCTACCGGCTCTGGGCCATCTTTCGTGTGCTGGAGGACGGGCAGAAGGTGCCGCAGGTCATACGCTTCACCAACACCCTGGTTGCGCTGATCGACGCCGTCTTTGTGTGCTGTACCGCCCTGCTGCTCGGCATCTTTTTTGCGCTCGAGCCCCCGGTCTACACTGCCATGGACGTCTCCAACCCCGGCGCGGACGGCTTCCTCACCTGGCTGCCCTCCTGCTCCGTCTCGCGCGTCTTCCTGCCGCTGATCTTTGCCTCGTACTTTCTGCTGCTCCTGGGCCAGAGCTTCCTAGCCTACCGCGTGCGGCACCTGCCCACCACCTTCAACGAGAGCCAGCTCATTGCTTGGCTGCTGTACAATACCCTCTTCTTGGGCCTGATCGGCCTCGGCGTCGACTTCATGCTCGCCCCCACCCAGACGCGGACGCGCCTGGTCGTACGCGCCTTTGCACTTTGGCTCGGCGGGCTTACCCCCGTCGCCGTGCTGTACGGCCCCAAGTTCCTCAAGATCTACAAGAGTACCGCCGCAGTCTCCCCCCTGCCACCCAGGTCGGCGCGCCACCGCCGTCTCCCCGCGCTCGCGTCGTCGGAGACTACAAAAGAGAATTTAATCATTCAAAATAAAAGAAAACCTTTCTCCCTGCACTAAATGCTGCTTTTTTCTTTCTTCTCCTGCCACCTTTTGTTATCAAGGAGCTACATCTATACGTATTTCTGGCTCATTTTCCATTAGGAATTTCAATTTGTCATAAGTCGCATCCCGCGGCACGTTGTGCCGCCGGAGGCTACGAAGCTTCGATACTACCGCATCGAAGTCCTCCTGTGTGTATTCCTTGTAGAACTGGCTCTTTGACATGTAATGCTTGATCCCGCTGCTTGGATTATCAATTTGGTAGGGGAAACCCGCTTCGTTGAAATAGAAAGGACGCAAGGGCCGGGTGAGCTCCAAGACGTAGCAGCTGCCTAGTTGCTCCAGCGTTTCTTTTGGGTTTTCTTGGATTTCTGCAAGGACTTTGTGCACCACGGTTTTTGCTTTAGCCACCTCACCGCGACGTGCTAAGTATCGTTCGACATAGTTTTCTACGAAACGATGTGCCAAGGAGTCCGGTGCCGGTGGGGGGCCCGTCATAACATCGTACGTCGCCAGAGCTTGCGCGAAGCAGCGGTTGGCGCGGTCCTTCTTGCGCGCGTCCTCCATAAATGCAAGCTGAAACACACCATAAGCAAAAGCCCGGGCCAAGGCCTGGCTGCTGGGCAATGAAGTATCGCGCGGCACAAACCTGCGGAGCTCAGCCCTTGCCTCCGCTAGCGATGGCGCGTGCATGTCGCACCCTGCCCCGTACACCTCTACCGTCAGCGAACGAAAATGCCGGAGCGTCGCCTTTTCCTCTTGGTACAGCTTCTGAAAGGTTTTCATGACGCACACGTCACGGTGGCCGCCGCGCTTAGTATCCAAGATGTCGCCTCCGACGTCGACGATAATGACTTCAAAGTCCTGTTTCGGGAAATGCGTGGCAAGGAACCCCAACAATCCCTTGTACATCAGCGTGTACTTAGAGTCTGTTTCCTTCTCTGTAGAAGGAAACAGCCACGCCTCTGGTACAGGAAGGTCTTCTTGCAAAAGCTCTGCAGAAACCTCCTGGGCGGCAACCGCCTCCTGGACCAAGGAGCGGTACCCAAAGCTTGTATTTTGCAGCTGCGTCTCCGCGTCCTTACCATCGGGCACCAACTCCGCAAATCCTTTTTCGTAATCATCATTCCGCAGCAAGTTCAACATGCTTTCTCGTGAGACGGGCTTGACTTGGAAAGGCCCGCTCGACTCTCCCTTCTCCCAAACCGCCATTTCTTCCAGCCATTGCTTTGCCTTTGCAGGAATCAAGGGATTTCTTTCTACCTTGGGCACTATGTCGCGGGTCTTCCCTCCGTCCTGCATGGCTTTCATGTAGTCATCGAAAAAATAACCTGCGGTCATGGCCAGCCATGTATGCTTCTCTTTGGCATCCTCACACTGCAGAGAGCCAATCACAGCACGCAGCACCGCAGCATGGTTGTCACCCCCCCCTCCGGCCCCTATCACTAGGTGTACTTGGGGGCCCTGCGGCCTGGGCTCGATTTGCTGCACAAGCCGCCGAAATTCGGGCCATGGTTTTGCACATTTCTTCTCAATGACAGCTTTGGGGACGAGGGGCTTGGTGCACGTTGGGCATATCTCTCCTGTTGTTTGCGCCATGCTTTATATCGCACGACTCTCCGCGCCAAGGGCAAACACTCTTTGCGCTCTTTTACAAAGAGAATAGTGAACCGCGCTCCTTGAGTGACATGGGCGCCTCAACAGCGGGGGGGGGGGGGGGGGGCTTCCCCCCCCCTTCCCCCCCCCCCCCCCCTCCGCGCCCCGCCCCTCCTCTGTTCCCTTTTCTGGCTGCGCAAGCGGCGGGATATAAGACAGAGAAAAAAAAACAGGGAAAAAAGTTGAATGCCAGTCGAGTTTGTCAGCGCAGGGATTCTGGACGATGCGCCGCTGCAAGAGCTGGCGCTGGACCTAGCTAGCCTGGAGAAAGAGACAAACGAGAATAGTGAATGAGCACGAAATTGCAAGACCCGCCGGGAGGTTAACAAAAAAAACTGAGAAGAATAGGGAGGGGGGGAGGTGCCCCCCCCCCCTCCCCGAGTCAGAGTCATGCCAAATCTTTTTAATGAAGCCAAGCCTCGGCTATGGCAGCGCCGCCGAGGCCTGCAGGTCATGGCAGGACAAGCAGCTGGAGAAGCGCTAGTATAAACGCAGCGTCCCTCCCGAGGGAGGAGGAGCCTCCGGCGGCGTTGGCCGTGCATATCTGTCCCACCGTATAGCCGAGCGTACACGTTTGATCCTCGCGCGACGCCGGGCTTACGCACGTGAGCTTGACATGCAAGGTACCGCCCTCCAGTGCCTTGGGATACTCCAAGCTTTGGGAAAAGGAAAAGCACGGGGAAGGTTCCGCGAGGTTGTCGTTGCTTAAAGCCGCGAGGGCCTTTGTTCTGCCTTCGTTGATGTCGCTTTCAAAACTGCTGGTAACTTGAAAAATATCCCCCGCGTGCTGACTCGGTGTCGTGTTGTTGGCCCGCACCGTAACATAAAAAATCCTGTCTGTGTGCTCGCAAACCTTGTACTCCACGTGGACAGTATGAGCCTCCCCCGTCTTAACAGAGATGATTCCCGAGGACTTGTCGGCCGAGGGCTCGATTGGGCCTTCGCAATAGCTCGGGTTTTCGCGGCACCTATACCTGAACGAAGCCGTGACGTTGCAGGGAGAACCAGGACCAGGGCCAGCGCCGGCTCTGCACTTGATGACGCTTACCGTTGCACCCTCTGCAATGACCTGCTCCAAACCCTCCAGGGACAGCCTGCTTATGTCTTGAAACTTCAAGTCTGCATTGGGCGCCGAGTTTATACCGGCGGGGTACACTGTCAGATCGAGCTCGCTCAGGATTAGTGTCTCGTAGTAGAAGCAGGCTAGTACGTCCTTGCTATGCTCGTAGACTACTTCTTGGCCGCTGCTCAGCGTTTTTGTCAGTCCGACGCCGTCCACAACGCCACTGACGACGCCAACACACGACAGCAGCAGCACCAACAACAACGCCGGCACCACCGGGGGCATGCGCGCTTTCTTTATATTCTACAAACTCAAAACCCCGCGCGAGCTGCGAATGGGGCTGGCGGGGGTCGGAGAAAACAGAGAGAGAGAGAGAGAGAGAGAGAGAGACGGGGGGGGGGGGCGCTTCCCTCCCCCCCTTCCCCCCCCCCCCCTCCGCGCCCCGCCCCTCCTCTTTTTCTTTTTCTGGCTGCGCAAGCGGCGGGATATAAGACAGAAAAAAAAAAAAAAAAAAAAAAAAACAGGGAAAAAAGTTGAATGCCAGTCGAGTTTGTCAGCGCAGGGATTCTGGACGATGCGCCGCTGCAAGAGCTGGCGCTGGACCTAGCTAGCCTGAAGAAAGAGATCTGCCGGGATGAGGACGGCACCCTAGGGGCCAGGCCGTGGGCTGAGCAGACGGCGCCGCTGATCAGACGCGTGCTCGCCCGGGAGGACTTTTTGGAGTGGTGCAGAGCGCGTGACTCGGAAGAAAAAGCCGCAGGCTCCGACTCGACGGTGGCAAGCTGGGAGGTGTGTGCGGTGCTGGACGACCTGGCCTTGCTGATGACAGCGCTGGCTAGCGCGACGGAGCGGTTCAGTCGGCTGGACGGGCTGCTGAGCATGGGGCTGCAGCTGTCGTATACCATGGTCCCCGACGAGGATCTGGCCAAGGGCGACCCCCTAGCGCTCGGCCTGGTCGCTCACCTGCACCCGTTCTCGCGCGTGGTCAGGGCTGCCGAAGAGCTGGCGCGCCGGCTCGAACGACCGCCGGGCGGCGGGCCGCGCCCACGCGCGGACGCGGGCCGGCCCGCCAAGAAACGCAAAGGGGTGGAGGCGCCGACATTCAGCGTCGCGGGCTCGGAGAAGCAGCTCGGCGCTTTTGCCGAAACAATCGAGATGTTTCTAACAACCAAGAATTCGGTTGCACTCAAGGCGCGCGTCAAGAATTTCAGGGGCCTGCTTAGCTGGGAGCCGCGCGTGGAGGTGTCGGAGGAGCTGCAGAAGCCGCTCAAGCGTGCGGCGGGTCTCTATGCTGACTTGTACGCCGCCTCGGCGTGTTTGCAAGCGGCGGGCGCAGTGTGTGGCGTGGTGCCTGCTTCGTTCGTGACGCAGAGCCGCGCGCTGGGCGCGGCGCTGGTGCCCGCGATACAGCTGCAGAACCAGCTGTTTGACGCAGGCGCGAACCTGGTGGTACGGCAGCGCTGGGTGCGGGTCCTGTACCAAATTGCCAGGCTGTGGGCCGAGACGGGGGACAGCGCGCCCGAGCAGCTGATCAAGCTGTACCGGACCTCGCTGCCGGCCTGCTCTGTGTTTCTGTGTCCCGTTACGAAAGCGCCCCAGACCAAAGACCGGGAGGCTTTTTTGTTGCAGGGCGACGAAGAGACAGAGCGCAAGAGGTTAGCGGTGTTCCCCTTGCTGCCCGGCATAGGCGGGGAAGGTAAGCACGTGCGCTGCTACCGCGCCGTCGCCGCCGGGGGTCTGACCCCTCCGAGCGAATTCTATTCGTCCTACTACTTCTCAGGCAGGCTCAAGTTTGTTCGCAACCAGAAGACGGGCAGGCTGTTTATGCCCGTGATCGGGTCGGCGGCGGCCTTGTACTTTGACAAAGGAGAGCCGATACCGCGCCGGTTCACCGTGGCGCGCCTCGCAGCCGACGCGCTTTGGAAAATGACCAAGCTCACGTGCCTGGACACCAAGGCATCCGAGCGCTTGCAAGAACTTCCTGCCAGCCTGCTGGCCCTGCGCAGAGCCAGCAGGCAGGAGGAGGAGGAGGAGGAGGGATCCGAGCTAGAGGCGACGGAGCGCTTGTGCGTGCTGCCGCCCTCCATTACCAAGGGCGTGTGCTGCTGCCAAGAATATACCCGTGCACTGCGCTTTCGGCTGGACGGGCGCTCGGTGCTGATCAAGGGCGCCCTGCCAGGCAAATGGTGCAAGGACCGCAAGTCCTACTACCAACGCGAGCTCTCGCTGTTTGGCGCTACGCCGCTACAGGCGTGCCGCAGTGCGGCAGAGCAGGAAGAGGCCGTCCGTCTGTTGGCCGAACGCGCCGCTTGCTGCGACCCTGAGACGCCCGGGCCTTGCAAAGCCCTGCTGAGTGCCTGGCTGCAGGAAAAGCGCTCCGTCAAGCTAGTGCTCGTGGAAAGAGCTAGTGCCTGGCCTGCTGGAAAGAGCTGGAGGAAGTCGACGCGCTCAAATGCTCTGACAACGGGACGGCGCAGCTCTTTGCCCTGTGCACGAGCCTGCCCCCACAGACGACTGCCGGCAGCAGCAGCAGCAGCAGCAGCAGCGCCGATAGTGGTACTGCCAAGCAGCGAGAGAAAGCTGCTGGGCGCCTTGCCCTCGTACACGCTTGACAGGAATTCTCTTAGGTGTGCTGCAAGTCGCCGCACGTTGGTTCGCACACGTTGACATTCGTCAATCACCGCGCAGGGGGCTGCGCAGACGGGCTCCAGCAGGAGCGCCTGCAGCTTCGCCGGGCACTGCAAGATGGTCGGATCGAGGAGGTATTTGTGCTGCAGCGTGATGTAGGCGGCCAACACTTGCGGCGCCGGCAGGGGGCTTTGCAGCAGCATCTTTTGTATCTCGAGCGTAGCCCGGAAAGCAGAGGCCTGCTCGCAGGTGTAGCTGCGCGTCGTCCATTCCCGGCAGACAGGCGCCGCCTCTTGGCTGTGTAGCAGGCCCACCAGAGTCGTCAGGTCGTGCGCGCCGAGAGTCTGCGCGCGCCTGGACGCCGGCACCAGCGTGGCCAGGCAGGTGGCCGAAAGCGCCGCCGGTGCTAGCACCCAGTACACTTGCCAAACTTGCAGGACCAGACACAGAAAAAGCGCAGTGTGCGTGCAGAGCCAGGCGAACACTTCATACCGCGGAGCCAGCTTGCGGGCGGGGCCCACGTGCTGCCAGAGACTTACGTATAATACCCACTGAATCGACCAGACCACGTGCTGCACCACGAGTGCGGGCACCGGGGACGCCTCCTCTCGCCTCGTCGTCAGCTGCATGCCAGCCGGGACCAGCGCCAGCAAAACCAACCCCAGATTCCCCCTGTAGTATCCCGCGGGGCCGAACTGCTCAAACACCTTCCGAAACCAGCCCCCGCCGCCGTCGTCGTCGTCAGCGCGCCAAGCTGCGCCCGAGGTCACAGGCGCAGCTGGTAGCTTTGCTGCCAGCTGCGCCGCCTTCAGCTCCTGCCCGCGCAAGGACAGCAGCCTGCATACCGCGATCGCGTAACCGACCCCTGCACAGGACACCGAGCCACGCACCATGCTGCCACAGGCATCCGTGCCCGCCAAAGCGGAGCCGCAGAAACAGAAACGTACAAGCAAAGCCACCAGGCTCGCTAGTTGACAGAGCCAGGCCGCAGCCAACTGGTAGAAAGCGCGAGCCTGCCACGAAAAACACTGACGTTTAGGGGCCGCTTTTGCCAAGCAAAGGATCAAGCAGATAACGCCTGCCACGCAGAGCGTTAACTGCAGCAGCGCCGACCGGTTGCCTCCCCGGCCCCCGGGGTTCATCCACATCGCTTTTTGCCCCTCCCTCTCTCCCCTTCTTTGCAAACTAATACCCCCCGGCCTCCTTTCCCCCCCCCCCCCTCTCCCCCCCCTGCCGGGTGCGGCGGAAAGGGGCCCCCGGGGGCCCCTTTCTCTTCTCTCGCACCCGGCAGGGGGGGGGGGGGGGCGGCGCGGGGCGCGGGGCTCCGTATGTTTTAAAACCTCCCGCGAGCCAGCTAGGCGCGTTGGGGGTGAAGCGCACATACAGGCCTACATTATCTCTGGCTTGTAGTTTCTGCAGAATTGCGCGCTCCCCTTGTTCTGTGTTGCAGATGATCACCCAGACCAGCTTCAGGGCCCCGCTGGGCTCAGCTCCCGTCAGATGGCCGGAAGCAAACGACTGCGTCGCAGTCCACCGAGGCAGGGTGTGCTCCCGAATTGTGTTGCGTCCAGCACGTACAGTTCGGACAAGCGCCGTCGCTGCAGCAGCTGCTGCTGCTGCTGTCGCTCTTCTTGCTGCCGCTGCCACGCGCGCAGACGCTCCACTTCCAAGCACAGTTCGGCCCACCCCGGCACCATGGACCACCTGATTCACACAAAGAGAACAAAAAAAATGTTTAATTCTTACGGGGGAGAACTCGCTAATGCGAGCCGATGAAGCTTGGACAGTTGCTAACATTGATATTGACGACAAGAGAGGAGGAGCGGAGCCCATCACCAGCAGGCAGCACTATGTCCGTGAGCGAAGAACAATTCCTAAAATTGATGGTCGCTTTGGCCCCCGACCCGGCTAAAGCACTGGGCAGGATTTCCAACTCGACGTCGCGAGCGATACACAAGCCCGACTGGCTCGCCAACAGATCAACCTTTTTCAAGCGTTTACACTCGTGCACGCGAAGTACCAGGCGTTTCAGCTTTGGGGGGGCCGAAGAACTAAGACTCAGCGTTTCCACCTCGTCACTGTTAAGATATTGCAACTCCAGCGCCTCCACCCTCATCATCTTCTTCCCGAGCGAAATCTTAGCCTCCGGTGCGTGGTTGCGGCAGAAGGAAAGCTTTAGGTTCTCTTGTGCGCAAACCTCCAATCCCGTGTCGAGCTGGCCGGAGTTGACGAGCGCCACTTCAATACAAGTGCTCTTGTGACTAGCGGTAACAATTTTCCGCAAGACTGGACAATCCTGCAACTCGATTCGGAACTTGGTGGGGGGCGTGCTGCTGTCCCCGCCAGCCTTCGCCTGCCGAAAACCAAACTCCTCTAGCACTGGGCCGCCGTTCAATTTCAAGACATCTTCTTCTTTTGTCTGAAGCTCAGTCTCGCAGAAAACAAGCTTTCTAGCCTGGATTCCCTTCATCTCAAGCGTTCCATCAGGGGGCGGCTTCAAGGTATTCCCGTGGAAACGCAAGTCGACGCAAGGGGCAGCGCTGCCCCGCTCAAAACTCTTCTTCAACATCAACAAATCTTTGCAGGCCCCGGCGCGCTTCTCTCTCTCTTCTTTCTAGCTGTCTCTTTCCTTACCATGTATGTGCGGAGGGGGGGGGGGGGGGGGGTTGGGGTGAGGTTAGGGGGGGGGGGGGGGCGCCCCCCCCCCCCCCCCCCCCCCCCGCTCGCTCAGCGAGCATCCTCTTTCACAGGAAAACGCCAGGGCTGTTCTTGCCGGGTAGATATATCGTAAACAGCCACTCCCGCTACATGGCAGAACACAACAGGGAAGCATACTGGAAGAAGACAGCGCGCACTATTTGTTTGCAACTTGGCGTCGTCGTGCGTGGTTCCCAGTGGCTCTGGGATGTCACTCTGCGAACCCTCATCTGGGTTGTAGCGATTGCAGCCCTAGTCGTGATTGGCAACGGCGCAATTCGCTACCCGTCCCCACCGGACCAAGAGCAGCGTTGGTTCAAGCAAGCGACCTGTGCGGGTCTCGCCTCCATCATTGTATTCCTTGGAGCCTTGTACGTGAAGCTTCGACAGCTCATGGACGCGATCTACGAATCCCAGCGCCAGGACAGCTCGACCAACCTGGACCCCAACGCCTTTGTATCTCTAAACTGACTCCAGCCCGCCAGCCCGCTGGCGCGGGCTGGAAGGGAGGTTCGGGGGGCAGCATGCCCCCCCGACGAGAAAAAATATTATTAAAATACAATCTGCGTGGAACACTCACAAAACACCGAGGCTTTGTATTTATATAATTTAAAAAAATGATACTTTCTCGACACAAAAAGCAACACAAATGTCCACAGGATCACCCCTCAAAATAAAGAAGAGTTTTTATAACATCCTCTGTCTTTCTGCCAAGAAACGGGTCCCAGCAGATTATGGCCTGCGAGGCACGCAGCACGCGCTCGAACGCCATCCTGTTCTGATTCCACCGCGGGTGTCGAACACACTCGTCCATAAACATGCTGCTCAGCAATTCCTCGCTCTCGTTCAAAACTACCAGCTGCCAACCCGCTGGCGCGGGCTGGAAGGGAGAGCGGGGAGAGGTTCGGGGGGCAGCATGCCCCCCGGCTTTGCATTTAATTTTAAAAAATGATACTTTCTCGACACAAATGTCCACAAGATCACCCCTCAAAATAAAGAAGAGTTTTTATAACATCCTCTGTCTTTCTGCCAAGAAACGGGTCCCAGCAGATTATGGCCTGCGAGGCACGCAGCAAGCGCTCGAACGCCTTCCTGTTCTGATTCCACCGCGGGTGTCGAACACACTCGTCCATAAACATGCTGCTCAGCAATTCCTCGCTCTCGTTCAAAACTACCAGCTGGAAGGGGGCAACCTCCTCCCCCAGCAGCTGGTGCAGATTGTTGATCTCTGAACAAAGCTTGTCACTCCGCCGCGTCGCCGCTCCACACCTGTCCACCTGCACGCGGTGAGGCTCCAGGTGTTTCCGGAGGCGAGCATACATCACGTCCCCCGTCCGTCCCGAACTGATTACGAGCACGCGCAGGGGCGCCTGCAGGAGCCCCTGCAGCGCCCGCCGCTCTTGGACGCTGTACGCCGCCCGGACCGCCTCGCAATCGACACCCTGCAGAGCTAAAATTAGGTTCGCCAGCGCATACTTCTTCCCCGTGCCCCAGGCGCTGCGCACAAGCGACAGCCGTGTGGCCTTGCTCAGTAGGTAGGGCTTCACGTAGCGATCGTTGCCGCGGGTGAAGGACGGGATCTTCAAATCCTCCCAGCGGGCTGGGGCGGGAGAGCGGGCTGGGGCGGGAGAGCGGGGAGAGATTCGGGGGGCAGCATGCCCCCCGGCGGCGTTGGGGCCTGTCCAGGCCCAAACGCCGCCGGGCTCTTACTCGTCTTCTTTTTCTTCTTGCGGTTGTGCCGTCCACCTTTTCTCATTTAGAGCACTTTGTGCACAAGTTCTAGCCACGATCACTCACTAAAACTAGTACGCAAAAAAAAACCCAAATGGGGGGGGGAGGCGCCCCCCCTCACACAAAAAAACACTGCGCGTGCGACGGGGCACTCATGGAGCCTGTTGCAGCTCGGTCTGCCCTACCGGCAGAGCTGACCAGCTCTTGGTGACCGTAGGATGCAAACTGTTTTGCGTTGGTTGCATCGAGGGCCCTTTTCCCCACCGACGAGAAAAAATAAATAAAACCCCCCCAGGCACCCTCTCACAAAGAGACCAAAGAAAAAGTTTTTTAAATTAAAATACAATCTGCGTGGAACCCTCACAAAACACCGAGCCTTCGTATTTAATTTAAAAAAATTATACTCTCTCGTCGCCGCTGCGCACTTGTCCCCCTGCACGCGGTGGGGCTCCAGGTGTTTCCGGAGGCGAGCATACATCACCTTCCCCGTGCCCCAGGCGCTGCGTGTCCAGGAGCAAAGGGGCTGTGCGCCGCGCCCGGGGGGGGGGGGGGGGTGCCTGGGGGGGGGGGGGGGGCGCCCCTTCCCCTCCCCTTCCCCCCGCTCCCCTTCCCCTACCCTTCCCCCCTCTCCCCTTCCCCCCTCTCCCCTTCCCCCCTCTCCCTCCCCAATTCGCTCCCGGGGGGGAAAGCCGGGGAGGGGGGGGTGCCCCACGGCTATATACATAACTTAGCACACAAAAGACACACACAAAACTCACACACACACACACACACACACACACCCGACGAGGAGACTGACTCGAGGCGTCGTCACGATCACGCACAATCTGCCCAGACCAATCCAGCTCTTCGAATCCAGCGGCAAGGGCTCGTTCCCAGGAGAAGCTTGCTTTGCCAAGGGCAAAGAGCTGCAGCACACCTTTTTCTATAAACTCAACTTGGCCCCCGGCCCCGACTCGCTCGGCTCGCAACAGCGAGCCGAGCGCCACCTGTTTGGCTCCTGCCCCGACGCCCAAACCTTTTATCACGAGATCTACAGCCGCTTCAACGGGATGGAACGCAGCTTCTTTTCCATCATCACCGACTCGTGCTCACTCTACCTGGACCTGGAATGGTATTCGCAGGGTGACGCGCCCGACGCAGAGTCCCCCCCCGTCTGCTCGCACTCCGGGACGCCGTAGGCCTCGCTCTCGCCGCGCTGGGGCTTCCACCCTCGGCCGCCGACGAAATGCATAGCCACGACTTCGGGCGCGTCTGCCCCCTGAACGACGCCAAAAACCCTGGCAGCTGGTACAAAAACTCCTTCCACGTAGCTTTCCCAAACATCATCTTTCAGTCCGTGCACGACGCAGGCGAATTTGTCCGGCACTGGCTCCTCCGGGTCCACGAGCCAACCGAGCCAGCTCGGGCCCCGCCCGAGCTGGCAAACCTCGTGACTTCCAGGCTCCGCTTCGACGCCTCCTCGCCGCTCTACCATCACACCAAAAACAGCGGCAACATCATCGACCCCAGCGTCTACTCCAAAAAGCGCTGCTGGCGAATCCCCGGCTCTCAGAAGATACAAGACCTCCTGCGAGCGGGAGCCGCTCCTCTAACTCTGCCCAGCTACAACGAATTCCTCATGAACTGCCCAAGCCACTCTCCGCGCGGTCCCGCCACCGTCACCGTGCCCCCCTCCCCGCCGCAGCAGCAGGCCGCGGGCGGCTCGCGAGCCGCCGCCCGCGGACCGCGTCCCGCCCGCGAAGGCGGGCTGGCCCGCGGCCCACCACCGGCCGTCATCCACAACCACCAGTGCGCCATCCTCACCCAAATGGACCTCATCCTCAAGCGCTGGGGCGACAGAACGTCCACCCTGTCCTTGCAGCCCGACAGAAAGTCAGGCTCTATCTGCTTTGTCGTGCACACAGCCCGCGACAAGCGCGGGCGCCTGTGCCTCGTCCAAGAGGCGCGCCGCCAACGACGTCACGCCAGACAACACCAGCCCGTAGACGACGACGAGGACGACGAGGGGGTAGGCATTACTGCTCTTGCGAACGATACATCCATATATCACAAGAGTAATAATGCATACATGTTTCTGGGCTCCGGCGGGAACGTTTTCTACGGCTGTCACGGCCGGAAATGTCGCTGCGTCCACGACCGCTCGAAAACGATCCTAGTGGGGAATCTGTTCGAAACCGGGGCCGGCATGCCCGCCGGCGCGCCTGCGCCTACACCTCCCCCCGCCCCGTGGGCCAACCGCCTGGGAAGGCACGCGCCCCGCGCCGCAGAAGACGCAGCGAGCGACGTCGACGACGACGTAGAAGAAGGGGAAGAACGACCCATCTTCGTCGAGGAAGCCAAGGACGAAAACAAGGGCCCAGCCCGCGGAGGCGGCGGCGGGTCGGAGGGGGGGCCGCGTGAGCTCACGGACACCGAGCGCACTGCGCTCGCCCAAGAGCTTCTGCCCCACTTGGTTTCCTCGCGCTTCAGCGAGCTCCAGAGCTTTTTGGAAGAGGAGGCCGGCTGGCCCGCAGTCGTCACGGCGCAGCTGCAACAGGTTGTGGTCTGCGGCTCTCGCAAAGCACCGGCTGAGCCCGTGCGCAAGCAGCGCAGGGCCAGGGAGGAGGAGGGGGACTCCGCCTCTGACAAAGAAGACGGGGACGGCCCGAATGACGACGATGACGAAGACGACGAAAAGCAAGAAAGCAAGGCCAAGGGCCGCGCCGCAAGCGCGGCCGTAAGGTACCACCGTACCGACGAATTCTTGGTCCCCTGCCCAGATTGCCCCGGGGAGCTGGCCGCCCGCAGCCAGCTCCGCATCGTCATGGATCTACAGGCATGGTGGCTGCAGGCCTGCTCCTTGTGCACAGAGCGCAGGAAGTCACAGGCCCCGCCGCCCGCCGCCGGCCCCGCGGGGGAGCCTGCTCCCAGCCCCCCGCACAAGCGTCGGCGTCTGGACCAAGAAGACGAGACCGAACACAAAAACAGCAGCAGCAGCAGCAGCAGCAGTAGTAGTAGTAGCAGCAGTCGCCGCAGCGGGCACTCCTTTGCCCCGTCGTCTACTAGGGGGCGCGGCGCCTCTGCCCGCCCCTTGCGCGGCGGACGTCGTCGTCGCACGCCTCGTGCTGCGGCAAAGCGCACGCTTTGCCGGCCGCCAGAACTACCGGACCTCGCCAGGGCGCAGCAGATAGCAGACGCCGAGCTGCGCGGGGCGGGTGGCTACCGTCTGCTCCGCACGCTACCCGAACACCTAGAGTATTTTGGTGCAGAGCAATTGTATGTAGGGGCAGCCCTACCACAAAATGAACATAGGTACAATGACCGGTGGGTGCGCAAGCTCGCACTCCCGAAGGAGGCCCGCCTCGTCTTTCTCAGGGCAATGATGGGCTGTGGCAAGAGTCTGATTCTGACGGAGGCGTTTATCCAGTTACTGTTGGCAATCAAGGGGATCAACCCGACTGGGATTTTTACAGACGAGGAAATGGCAACGCTGGCCGCCAGCCCGCTGCCGCGGGCTGGAAGGGGGGGCGCGGGGGGCATGCCCCCCGGCGCGCAACGCGAGGGGGCGGTGACCCCGACTTCTGTGAGTATCAGTATGAAAGCCTGCATCACCTATCGGACAAATACCCGTTTGACTTGGTAGTGTTAGACGAAAGTGAATCGACTCTGTTCAATGTCACAGCTGGGCTGTGCAAGGGCAACATCAATCAGAAAAACGCCCAAATGTTTGCTTACCTGCTACGAACAAGCAAGTGTGTGCTGGCCATGGACGCCTTTCTCAGCCAGAAAAGCGTTCAGGTCCTGCAGACCCTGCTGAACACGGGGCCTGCAGCCGAGCGCCGGCTCGGCGGGGGCGATGCAACGCCTAGGAACACGATCCATTACTGGAGCACCTACACTGCGCACATGTACCGCCGCTGCTTCTTGCATCGCAGCTACGCCAGCTTCAAGCGAGCTCTTATGCTAGAGCTAGCCCGAGGTCAACGCGTGGCGCTGCCATTGGGCAGCAAGCGCCAAGGCTCTGCTCTTAAGCGCTTTTTGGAAAACAAGTTCCCGGGCATACGCATTCTTTTTTATTATCAGAACAGCCCGCGCATGTCAGACTTTGCCTGCAGCAACGAACAGCTCGTAAACGAGTGGCAACGTTATGACCTGGTGATGTGGACATCAGTGCTTACCTGCGGCGTGGATATTTCGTGCGACCATTTCGACGTCATGTTTAGCCTCCTAAACAACCCCCACATCCCTTTGCTGCACTACATGCAGATGGCCGGCCGCGTGAGGCAGCTCAGGCACGCGCAGTGGCACCTGTACGTCGCCCAGCCGCGTGCCCCTGCAGGAGGGCGGGGGCCTGACACGCTTGCCCAGGTGCGGAAGTCGCTCGACCGAGAGGAGAGCCACACAGTGCACGTAGAGACCCAATTCGGCGTGGACAGTAGCTGCTCTCCTTTGGT
This sequence comes from Paulinella micropora, assembly GCA_019918135.1. Lineage (NCBI taxonomy): Eukaryota > Cercozoa > Imbricatea > Euglyphida > Paulinellidae > Paulinella > Paulinella micropora. The sequence continues at coordinate 230,680 of WBZZ01004271.1, read as the reverse complement.
GCACGTCCAGGGCGAGGACGGGACCATGCACTGGGCCGTCTCGGATCCCTGGATTGCGCAATGCGCGTACGTGTCCCGCCGAAGAGCGGAGGAACAAGACTCCGAGCAAGAGGGCGACCAGGAGGAGGAGGAGTCTGCGGAGCCTCAGCTTGCAGAAGAGACCCCGCCGCCTAGCTGGGGCGAGATTGTGCAGGAAGCCAAACGCCTTCAGAGCGGAGTCCTCAACAAGGAGGAACGCGCGCTGGTCGCCCAGAAACCCACGCTGGCACAGGAAAAGCGCAAAGACCGAACTGCACTCTTCACCTTTGCTGCTACCTTCCCCACCCTACAACCTTCCTGGGAGACTGTCAGCGAGTGCCTTGCCAGGGATTTCTCGCGACGCTACACCTGGTTTAAGCTGCTTTGTGATTACACCCTAGATGATATCTATGCGCAGGAGTTTAAGCCAGGGAATTTCGTGTCCCTATTTGATGGCCAAAAAGTCAAGCTTCCCGCCCTAGCAGCAGTAGCCTCCTTCCTAAACGCCCTCAAGTGCAGTCTCCACAAAGACCATCGGGGTCTCCACAAAGACCATCGCTGCAGCAGCTGCTGCTGCTGCTGTCGCTCTTCTTGCTGCCGCTGCCACGCGCGCAGACGCTCCACTTCCAAGCACAGTTCGGCCCACCCCGGCACCATGGACCGCCTGATTCACACAAAGAGAACAAAAAAAAATGTTTAATTCTTACGGGGGAGAACTCGCTAATGCGAGCCGATGAAGCTTGGACAGTTGCTAACATTGATATTGACGACAAGAGAGGAGGAGCGGAGCCCATCACCAGCAGGCAGCACTATGTCCGTGAGCGAAGAACAATTCCTAAAATTGATGGTCGCTTTGGCCCCCGACCCGGCTAAAGCACTGGGCAGGATTTCCAACTCGACGTCGCGAGCGATACACAAGCCCGACTGGCTCGCCAACAGATCAACCTTTTTCAAGCGTTTACACTCGTGCACGCGAAGTACCAGGCGTTTCAGCTTTGGGGGGGCCGAAGAACTAAGACTCAGCGTTTCCACCTCGTCACTGTTAAGATATTGCAACTCCAGCGCCTCCACCCTCATCATCTTCTTCCCGAGCGAAATCTTAGCCTCCGGTGCGTGGTTGCGGCAGAAGGAAAGCTTTAGGTTCTCTTGTGCGCAAACCTCCAATCCCGTGTCGAGCTGGCCGGAGTTGACGAGCGCCACTTCAATACAAGTGCTCTTGTGACTAGCGGTAACAATTTTCCGCAAGACTGGACAATCCTGCAACTCGATTCGGAACTTGGTGGGGGGCGTGCTGCTGTCCCCGCCAGCCTTCGCCTGCCGAAAACCAAACTCCTCTAGCACTGGGCCGCCGTTCAATTTCAAGACATCTTCTTCTTTTGTCTGAAGCTCGGTCTCGCAGAAAACAAGCTTTCTAGCCTGGATTCCCTTCATCTCAAGCGTTCCATCAGGGGGCGGCTTCAAGGTATTCCCGTGGAAACGCAAGTCGACGCAAGGGGCAGCGCTGCCCCGCTCAAAACTCTTCAACATCAACAAATCTTTGCAGGCCCCGGCGCGCTTCTCTCTCTCTTCTTTCTAGCTGTCTCTTTCCTTACCATGTATGTGCGGAGGGGGGGGGGGGGTTGGGGTGAGGTTAGGGGGGGGGGGGGGGGCGCCCCCCCCCCCCCCCCCGCTCGCTCAGCGAGCATCCTCTTTCACAGGAAAACGCCAGGGCTGTTCTTGCCGGGTAGATATATCGTAAACAGCCACTCCCGCTACATGGAAACGCTTAAGCCAGAACACAACAGGGAAGCATACTGGAAGAAGACAGCGCGCACTATTTGTTTGCAACTTGGCGTCGTCGTGCGTGGTTCCCAGTGGCTCTGGGATGTCACTCTGCGAACCCTCATCTGGGTTGTAGCGATTGCAGCCCTAGTCGTGATTGGCAACGGCGCAATTCGCTACCCGTCCCCACCGGACCAAGAGCAGCGTTGGTTCAAGCAAGCGACCTGTGCGGGTCTCGCCTCCATCATTGTATTCCTTGGAGCCTTGTACGTGAAGCTTCGACAGCTCATGGACGCGATCTACGAATCCCAGCGCCAGGACAGCTCGACCAACCTGGACCCCAACGCCTTTGTATCTCTAAACTGACTCCAGCCCGCCAGCCCGCTGGCGCGGGCTGGAAGGGAGGTTCGGGGGCAGCATGCCCCCCCGACGAGAAAAAATATTATTAAAATACAATCTGCGTGGAACACTCACAAAACACCGAGGCTTTGTATTTATATAATTTAAAAAAATGATACTTTCTCGACACAAAAAGCAACACAAATGTCCACAGGATCACCCCTCAAAATAAAGAAGAGTTTTTATAACATCCTCTGTCTTTCTGCCAAGAAACGGGTCCCAGCAGATTATGGCCTGCGAGGCACGCAGCACGCGCTCGAACGCCATCCTGTTCTGATTCCACCGCGGGTGTCGAACACACTCGTCCATAAACATGCTGCTCAGCAATTCCTCGCTCTCGTTCAAAACTACCAGCTGCCAACCCGCTGGCGCGGGCTGGAAGGGAGAGCGGGGAGAGGTTCGGGGGGCAGCATGCCCCCCGGCTTTGCATTTAATTTTAAAAAATGATACTTTCTCGACACAAATGTCCACAAGATCACCCCTCAAAATAAAGAAGAGTTTTTATAACATCCTCTGTCTTTCTGCCAAGAAACGGGTCCCAGCAGATTATGGCCTGCGAGGCACGCAGCAAGCGCTCGAACGCCTTCCTGTTCTGATTCCACCGCGGGTGTCGAACACACTCGTCCATAAACATGCTGCTCAGCAATTCCTCGCTCTCGTTCAAAACTACCAGCTGGAAGGGGGCAACCTCCTCCCCCAGCAGCTGGTGCAGATTGTTGATCTCTGAACAAAGCTTGTCACTCCGCCGCGTCGCCGCTCCACACCTGTCCACCTGCACGCGGTGAGGCTCCAGGTGTTTCCGGAGGCGAGCATACATCACGTCCCCCGTCCGTCCCGAACTGATTACGAGCACGCGCAGGGGCGCCTGCAGGAGCCCCTGCAGCGCCCGCCGCTCTTGGACGCTGTACGCCGCCCGGACCGCCTCGCAATCGACACCCTGCAGAGCTAAAATTAGGTTCGCCAGCGCATACTTCTTCCCCGTGCCCCAGGCGCTGCGCACAAGCGACAGCCGTGTGGCCTTGCTCAGTAGGTAGGGCTTCACGTAGCGATCGTAAGTAAGTAAGTCATCAGTGGGATGCAAGTACCCTCCCGGCCTCCTAACAAGCCCACCAGAGGACGACAACACCCCCCAGCCAGCCTCCGGATCCGACAACTACCGAGCTTCGAGGCCTAGGACTAGAGTACTACATAACCCAGGCAACATGTGTCACCTGATAGTCACCTTGCAAGCACAAGCGTCCACCCTGGCCCTCCCAGAGCTCATCGCCTCCTGGGCCCGAACGTTACCCTCAACCCCAACCACCCCTGGCCGCGGCCGCGTACAGCTGCTCCACTAGCTCCACTAGTACTCCATCGGGACCATACTGACCACCGTTAGATAAGACTGACCCCCTACCTCCATCAACATACCCTGTGTCCACGACACCCAGGCCCTCCAACTCATCCATCCCAACATGCGCCCCAATTGCAAGACAGTGTTCCCAACCATGGCTTCTATCACTGGAATATTCCAACTCCTACGAGAAATCAAAAATGACAGTGGCCGTGTCGCCATAGAGAAATGGATGTGTCATACCACCTCCGAGGATGCCTGCACATCATGTGGATGCAAGACATACGATGAAAAACGGTCGCCACTACTCTCTCTCTCTCTCTCTCTCTCTCTCTCTCTCTATGTCCCTCCCCCACAGAAAGGGGGACGACCCCACCACTATAAACCCGTTTATTCGTAAGTCAAAAGTCAAGGCATGCCCTGAATTCAGTGTATACAATGACTTCAGGGTATACCTTCGATATTATTAAATTGATTTTTAAGGTATACCATATGGTTGGCAAGAACATCCTTAACTTTTAATAATTAAAACGACTATTTACACTAGGCCGACCCGGGACGGAGAAAAAAATGACTATGTAAAAAGTCAAGGTATACCTTGACGTTAACTTTCAAGGTATACCTTGAATTTAGCATCAAGGTATACCTTGAATTCAGCATCAAGGTACACCTTGACTTTTTTTAAGGCATGCATTGAATTTTTTAAGGTTTACCCTGACATTAAATTCAAGGTGTACCTTAAAAAATTCAAGGTCTACCTTGACGCTAATTTCAAGGTATACCTTGAAATATTCAAGGTCTACCTTAAATTTAGCATCAAGGAATGCCTTGACTTTTTTAATGCATGCCTTGACTTCAGCATCAATGTATACCTTGACTTTTGTAAGGCATGCCTTGATGCTAAATGCAAGGCACACCTTTGAAAAGTCAAGGTATAGCTTGATGCTAAATCCAATGTATACCTTGCCAATTTTAAGGTATAGCTTGAAATTAGCATCAAGGCATTCCTTGACTCTAAAGTCAAGGTATTCAATGACTTAGAAGTCAATGTATACCTGGAATTTAGAGTCAAGTTATACCTACTAGCACTGTTCAGCATTTTCCACAACTCTACTGGAAGGCTTCCTACTACGCTTGCCTGCCTTCCTCCCTCCCTTTTGTGCCGAGTTCTCCTTTACCTTTTCTGCCGAGTTCTCGTTTCCCTTTTCTGCCGATTTATCAGACCTTGGTACGAAAACAAAACTGGGCTTCTGCCGCTTTGGTTTTGCATTCTTTTCTTTATTTTGGCGTGCCCTCTCTTTTTCTACATTGTCTTGGCCGCTGCCCCTGCCAGGTTGTGCTTCCTTTCGTCCAGATTAGAGCAGACTAAATCTTGCAAATAGCTTCGTTTCAGAATTAGGAGATGCGATTTGCTAAGATTTAGTTGCTCACTATAAACTAATTCCCGAAGTAGCTCATATTTGCGGCCTTCCTCAGTACGTGCTTCTCTCACAGCCTTAAGTTTATGATTCTTGTTAGCACAGCTATCCAACTGCTTCACCGCGACGACAACCTCTTCCTCACCCAAATATTCACCTGGCGCATCTCCTATCACACTGCTTTCTTTATCATCATATTCCACACACACTACCAGCGCTGGGCGCACGCCCTCCAGTCGCGGCACTTGATAAAACTACTAACACACATGCAAGTACAATTAGTAGTGCATCACACTTCAAACTTACGAAACAGACAAGTGGAACTTTAATTCAGCTTTTTCCAACACACCAGAGCAAAATGTTCCGTACCTGAACTACCGTGCAATTGTCAAATTCGGTCTGTATCTATGCAAAGTGAAGCATGCTTGTTCAAGCATCGAAAATGCAAGCTTGTGCTCTTGAGGCCGCTTACTCTCATCTGTTACCAGGACATATTCGATTCGTGGACATGTGCGTATGAAATGCAAAACTACTTCCTTATGCCCTGCCAGCCAAGCTGTCCAGAAAAGAAACACAGCCACATTTTTCTGTACAATTGATGTGCACAAACTTGGCTCACTAGTGCACATGCTTTTGATGCCTAGGCAAGTTTGTGGATTAGTGTACACACCAGTTTCCATGCTTAAAAGCCAAGGATTACCTTAAAAACCCAAGCTTGGCCTTGAAGTGTTTCAAGGTATGCTTTACAAAG